>MU827803.1:267238-340699 GCA_029204205.1 Desmophyllum pertusum
GTCTTCTAGATATCGCTACCGCAAATTAGTTTAGGGCGGTCACGCAGGGGTTTATTTTCTGTGTTGCACGCGGGTTTACCCAAGGTTATTGCGGAAGAAAGTGGGAAATATACTTGAAGGGCCGAAGGGGTTGTATGGAGGGAACTTCAACCACTTTGGGGGGGCTTTATCTCCAGTGTATTTCATTTGTTGTTTGTGTTGTACATTTGTCGTTTGTGATGATCTAGTTCGTTTCCAATCTTATAGATAGTTCATCATTAGTCCCTTTCTTATTCCACTTTCAATTCAGATTCAATTTAAACAGCTAAACTCACTATTTAAATTGTATAAAAATAGAGATAAAAAAAACATACAGAGTGAAATCAGGCTCCTAAAAACAATAAATTAATATCTTAGAATTGTCCAAACGGAACCACCCTAATTCGAGGGAGTCCATTATTTTATTCCTTAAGTGTCATACAGCAAGAACATGCTTCTGTATCGGCTCGAGAAACAGTAAAAAATCAAATGTTTAAGTCCTCTTTCTCAATAAAATTATATATACTGGGGGAGCGTTTAAATTTTCCTGTTTGTAACTTATTCAGTGGTCCAGCGCATGCAAGACCATACAATGGTGACAGAGAGTCCACAGATGAAGAAAATTTTCAGAAGCTTCGAAAGTTGGACAGTAACTATATATAATAGATGGTTTGTAATTTTGCCTATATGTATTTGTAGTGTTTTTATATTGTTTTATATTTGGCTGTATATTTTTTAATAGTATACATTTTGAAACTCAGTAAACTGTGAGCTGTTTCGCTGTTTATGTTTTGGAATGAAGTTTTTTGGTAAAACAATAAAAGGAAAACTGATCTTATTACTTGTTGAACTTTTTATATCAAGTTAAACACTCGAAGATAAATTCCATATCTAGGCTCGCCAATGCATTATTTCCTATATATTTGCCCTCCGTTTTCACTCAATATATATTTTGGCTTGTTAGTAGACAACATAAAACAATACAATATTCGTTCAAGTAATATCTATCACATAAGTAGTGTGTTTCGAGGTACGGTTTTCCTAAATCATTAAGAATAAAATACGCTTCTTTGTTTCAAAATATATAATAATAAATGATTGGTGAACAAACACATTGTCCCAAACAAACTCGTATTTTATCATCGATTTCGCAAGCGAGAAAGCCTGGTCTTCTCTTTTCATTGATTTATCTGGTTGGTTCGAAATACTTGCAGAATCTCATTGTGATACTACAAAAATATTCCTGAAAGTATTCACACATGACACTCGAGGCAGTTGTTGTGTCTGAAGGGCATCAGTTGTGTGTTCTATAGTCACATCTTTAATTTACAATTGGATGTGTAGATGCATTTTCTACAAGTTAGACGAAACATTTGTAGCTATGATATTTTATCGTTGGGTCCATACTTTCATTGCTAAAACCCTGACCCCCAAATCCCCACCGACATGTAGGCATAGCACATGTTTATTTCCATACACTACCTTGAACTGGATTATGAGGTCTCTTATTAGCGTTTCTGAGTTTTATTTTTCCCCTTTATTATATTTTGCACGCCGCACATATTACTGTCGTTTAGAGTGAGAACACAGTTAACTGGTTGCTACTTACTACTACAGGTCAATTGAGAAAGGATAACAACAATAGGAGAGGCAATGTAAACCGAACCAACCTCGAGTTTGTCCCGTATCCCCAAATCCAAGAATGCCAAAATACGTGAACGTTTGATAAAATTCCGGCCAGGATTCGTTGTCGCCTATGCGTGGAAACGCTTAAGCTGCACAAATATTGTTCGTTTAACGTGGCAAAGAGTTCTGACCAAAGAAAAAACGACCTAAAACTGATATAATGTATAACACCGTCACCTCTTGTTTCATAAAAGAACGGTATCTACTATATTTGGCACATACTTGAGACAAGTATTATGGTGGTGAGACTTATGATAAAAGGATATGATTGGCATCTTGCGCCTAATGGATTTGCTCATCAGTGCGTACTGATCCCGTCATGCTTGGCATCTTTAAACAATTAAATGAAGCTGCCAGGCAAGTCGTTTCAGCATGGCTGGTCAGCCTGAAGTCCCGGCGAATGCAGGTTCCAGAGAGCTCCAGAGTCGCACACCTGTTTTAACCAACGAACCTCCACCAACCGTAGCCTCCAGGCGATGCTGTTTCGTCTACAGTTAGAACCGGCCAGCACAAGGTTAATGAATATCTATCAGGATGTTTTTCAACCGTTTGACCCCTTGCCACGTGGTTTCGTTTCCCGTTTTCTTATATTCGGTATAATTATAATGATTAGCGCCCGGGCTACTTTTTAAATCCTTCAACGTTTTGACCTATTTATTTTACTTCTTACGCGAATTTTATATTTGTTCGCTCTGCCTTGTCAGGTTTGCTTTCGCCCCATGATTGATGCGGCCTGTTTATAAATTATATATTTGTTCTTCCTGCTTTTAACGTTTTTGGCCCTTTGCGGCTTTTGCGGGCTGTTGATAAATTTGATATTTGTTTCGCCCTGCCTTGTAACGTTTGCCCTTTAAAGTAAGTAAAAGTAAGCAACTTTATTTTTACGAGGCGTAAACACATAACAGTTAATAACCATTGATAAACTAGTGGCCCTCGATCCTCGGTATCCAAATTTCAAAATGGTCCTGAAATATAATTTACAACATTTCAAATAGTCTAAAAATATATTACAATATAGAATAAACGAGTAAGGCTACTAAAAAATTATGATAACAAATTAAAAATTTTTTGTACGGGCCGGCTGATTTATAACTTGGTTATAGAATTTGTTTCGCACCTGATTTTAACGTTCGCTCCCCTTGGACTTTGGGGGGGCTGTTCATAAATGTGATATTTGTTCGCCCTGCTTTTTCACGTTTGCCCTTTTTATTGGGGCTTTGGCGGGCTATTTATAATTTTCATTACTTGTTCGCCATGCTTTTAAAGTTTGCCCTTTTCATTGGGTTTTGCGGGCTCTGATTTATAACTTTGATATTTGTTTTGCCCTGCTTTTAAAGTTTTGCCCTTTGGGCTTTTCGGGCTGTTTATAGATTTGATACTTGCGTTGCCCCGGCGTCGAGTTTATAAATTTGAATCTTGTCCGCCGGACTATTTATAAATTTGTTCGCCCTGTTCTGAGATGATTACGAGCTTTTTATAGACCTTTACATAAGTTGATATTTGTGTAACAGGGTCTTTGGGGGAATTTAACTCCATGGTTGAGCGGGAGGTGCCCTGCTACTCTCCGGATCTTTTATATCAAGTGGACCAAAACTTCATCAAGGAACATGGGTTTAATGGTGATCTTGACTCACTCAAGTACAGGCAGAACTCAAAGCTATTACTAAAAGTAAAATTGTCATAAACACGCTTGTAAGCCAATAGTATTTCGACAACTCAGTTTGACTTGCGTAAGTTAAGAAAATAAAGGGATTTCTAAGGATATTACTTTTCACGCTCTAAGAACCAACAGCTCATTTCGGTCGAAGGCTTTGTTCTAAGAACAGGTGTAGAACACCTAAGTATACAACTTTTACAATTAAAGAAGATTGCGCTGTCTCAGTGAAATGAACTGAAATCTACTTTTTAGGAAAAAAGTGTTCCGTAACATTTGTTTGCTCTGCATCACATTTGGTCCTTTGCCTCAGTCTTCCTACAAGAGGAGCGATAATTCAGCTCGATATGTTTCACTGTTTTTGTACCCGGCGACTCCCCTATATACGCTATATAGGTCGTGTCGCCCATAGGGTTCATGAACACAACTTCTAAAATATAAAACTAATTTTATTATTCTTTGTCGTTCAGTTTTCTGTGCCTTCGTTGTTCATTTAGTTTTCTTTATATTTTAGAAGTTGTGTTCATGTTTATTTAGTACCTCTTCTCTGAGGCTCAGTGCCGCTGCATTTTATAGGGGAAACCTAGCAGTACACACATGTACGCGTTGCGTACCTATTTTTCGTATCCGGCGTGCTACCGCCTACGTGGGTACAGGCCTACGGTATGAGTATTTAATGTAATGTCTTTCAGTATTGAATATCAGAATGTATTGGATTCATTGAAATTTGATGACTGAATGGCTCATCCTAAATAAACTATATTTCACATGAATGGCTCGTGCTTGTTAATCAGAATATAGGCGAGCTTCGTGCCCAGGGTCTTCTCGTTTTTCAAGATGGCGGCTGATCGGAAAGCAAAACAGTCTGCCATTTTAGAAAAACGAGAATTCCACGGGAACGAGATTGAAGCGTTGAACTGAGCAAAGTGTTGCAAACTCGGCGCGGCGAAAGTTTAGCCCGTTCTTATAAACTTAAGTCGCGCTGATTTTGCCCAGTTCAGCTTCGAGTCCGCCCGAATCGAACTGCCCGAAAATAATTGGACAAAGTGCTGGACATCAACATGATCAGACCATGATTCTGCGGCAATTAATTACGTTTTTCAGGCCGATTTTTAATCTATATACGTATTTTACTCAGTATCAGGGCTTTATTTGACTGGTTTGACGAGTACACTGGCAAACATGTCACACGGCCTTTGTTCGAAAGCGGAACCCCGCGAAAACTCGCCGGTAGAAAAAAAAAACACAGTGTTGCCTGTCAATGAGGCGATAAAATGGACTATTTCGTGGAGCCCGTGAAACTGACTAAAAAAAAAAAAAAAAAAAAACCTTGTTTGGTGCTGTTCTTCGGACATATGAAATGACGCGAGCCGGAGTTTGGCCATCATAATTAACACGATGAAACGAGAATCGATGTTTTTAGTTTGTCGTGAATCGTGATTGTTTTTTGGGCCGTCACCACATTTCATCAGCTATTTCGATTCAATTTATCTTCCGAGAATTATAATTGTTAAAATAAACGTGAATCTGCCTGCGTACCTCTTATGTTCCAAAATTAGGAACACCCCAATCGCGAATGGCGCGGGTGGAAGCTTAACACGGCACCGGAGGGCCGTGGGGAGGGGGTGGGGAGTGGGGGGGGGGTGGGGGGGGGGGGGGGGGGGGGGGAGGGGGGGGGGGGGGGGGGGGAGGTGCTCCCATATAAAAAAGCGGACGGGGATCATGATTGTCGCGAAATCTTGAAAGGAACCTCTAAAATATACTAGCATCTAGTTTTGTGGGTGCGCGTCGAATTCATTTTCAACACCTAAGAGGTTAAAATACCAATTCTATTAAGACAAAAACTAGTTCTTGACTATATATTGTTTCCGGCTTAATACCCTAAATGTATCGGGATAACTCTAACGCGTGGTCATTTTAGAGTTTAAAGAAACACCCTAAGGTCATACAAAACACGGATTTCAACCCCTAAAGGGAACGACGATCACCCCCGTCACTGTTACATGGGAGTTCCCCCGAGCTCGCCGCTCAATAGGTTGAATTAATCCGCAGCTTCGCCTTCTCGCGTCCAGAAAAACCGCCGAGTTAGGAAAAGTAAGATATCTTTGCAGTCCAAGCCAGAAATAACTGAATTAATTCTCGGGATTGAAACTTAACGTACAGAAGACAGTTTTTGCGCTGAAAGCGTTGTTAAGAAACAGGTTTCTAATTGGAAAAAAATTCTGTCAAAACAGTATTTCCTTGCCTTTTGAAACGACTCGTCAATGTGCATCACTTCGAGGGTTGTTTTAAACAACTGAACAATTACAATCCAATGTGTTGAACGTTTTATGAAACCAATTTAAAAGTGATATTATTATTTAAAATTGACAAACTTAAAACGAAGAGCTAAAATAAACAATTTGGAAATACACTACAAACGAGCCACGCGGAGCTAGAATTACCATGCCGCTTTTTTCGTCAGTCCACCAACAACAGTCCTTTTCAGGACTACAGTCACCCGGACGATCACACAAGACGAACTACTGATACTCTGGGTTCAAACCATTTACCATAATACCGCTTTGTTAAAAAAACTGAAGCAAGTGTAAAACCATTAAATGATCAGTGAAACACTATAATATAGCTTCTCCGGCGACCTTTTTCATGATACATGCACATTGCCCGCTTCAGCAGTATCGAACTTTAAATGTTTTTTAACAAAAAAATAAACGGAAAATACTCTGATGTTTTTGTATGCAATTCAATACTGGTCATTTCAAGTCTGGAACTTTCTCAAGGTAACTAACACATAATTCTCACTAAAAACTGGCCACTCTTGTAAAGTCGGGTGTACGTTTTTCCGGCGTTTATTTGAAAAACATTCGCCCTTGTAGATCTAGGTGTTTATTTGAATCCGGCGTTAAACCAGTCGAGAAAAATACTAGTACGGTACATGCCACTTGCCCAGGCGGTGATATATATCTTACGTGTAGGACATTGTTATGCGTCAGTTGATTGAACACATGCCGGGCCATAATAACCTTATTCTTCACTTTAAGCTCTGATAAAAGAGCAAAAACGTTTCGGCGTTCCCGAGTAGTTGAAATGAAACGCTGACCAGTCGGCTATATTATAATAGCACACCATTTATTTTAAAAGAGCTTGAACCGTTATATACAGCACGCATGTCTGATCGTGGTTTCTTTGCCAACATATCTTATCACAATGACCTTTTTTATCCTAAAGAATGCTTTGCCGCACTTTCATAACAGTAACACGTTTTGTTCCTCCTAGACCTTAAAGTGGTCTGAAATCGATGCGGACAGCGGGACTCTTTTGAACAAGAGGAACTGAATGGCTTCATTCTTCATCAACCACATATGGCGAATGTATCAATATTTTGCCAGTGTTTAAAGTCAAGAGGCAACAAGTCTCTCAAACGAAGAGCGAATTTTGAGTGGAGTACTTATTGTTTGTAATAAACGGAAGAGTAGAAGAACTTGCCTTTTTGTAGTTTTGGCCCCAACACACCGCGGGACTGCCTTCTCAAGTGGACCAATGAATCTGTAGGGAAAACACATACGGTGTGAATAAACCGGTCGCCTGTTTAGTCCTGTTTACAGTACTGTGTTATAAACACACTAAAAGCTAACCGGTGAAATTAAAATGGAATCCCACTAGCTCGTACACATTCAAACACGAACACTGGAGGCGGATTCATCTGGAATCAGCATTGTCTGAATGACGGCTTACAACTGTCACAATTGCCACTTGATTTTGAAGTCTTTGAAATTACCTTGAGCAGGTATTAGCAAATATTTATAACTGCTCAGTGACAGCAATGAAATTAAAAAAAAGGTTGTGACCTACCTTCGTTTTTCGGCGGCGAAATTCCTTCCCCTAATTAGTTTGCGTGATTTTCATGAGTGTCAGGCGGCATACTGCCAAATATGATGACGAAGTACTTAGCGGTAATTATTAATCGGTTTAATTTGAACACGGAATATCGATAAGAGTGTTTGATTTCCGGAGGAGTCAAGTGGTAATTTAATTACACGCTGCTGGCAATTTAATTAAAAGTTGATCTAAAACGGAGTCTTTTGTGAGAAAAAATCCAATTTATTTTTCTGAAGAGCTAAACCCACACACTGCGTTTGTTTTGCTTTTAAAGTGAAATACACTGTCGTTGTCGTACCATTGTCTAAATTCTAGAATTTCGAGCCGGAGCAGAATACTCTCTTTTTTTAAATTCTTTTTTATTTTATTTTATTTTATAAGAACGTCTAATTTTCGAGCTGAGGCTGAACTAGCCCGAATGTTCTTATTTTTTGACGATTTCAGCCTGAACGTGACCATGAAAATGTATTAACATTTTATGTGATAGAAATTCATGTTGTTACTACACAGGTCACCAAAGCGTATTATGAGAGTTTGTATGGAGCTGAAATTCGATCGAAAATAATTTTCACTTTTCTTTCGAAAAGTTGTAAATAATATGAATTGAAGTGTTAAAACCTCACCTGTTGTCTTTTCCTGTGTTTTTATCGCCTCCGGAGGCCGTTTTGGTCGAATCTGTCACTGTAGTGTACTTACAAGTACAAATTCGACCAAAACGGCCTCCGGAAGCGATAAAAACACAGGAAAAGACAACAGGTGAGGTTTTAACACTTTATATTTAATTCACATTATTTACAACTTTTCGAAAGAAAAGTGAAAATTATTTCGATCGAATTTCAGCTCCATACAAACTCTCATAATACGCTTTGGTTTCCTGTGGTTACTCATAGCCTATAATTCCGAACGTGCGTGAGCATTTAACCGTGACGGTCCGTGACCGTTAAAAAGAAAATGGCGGCTCCGAACTTACAGAGATTCGTATGAAGTCGAAACAAAAACATGATATATCTAAACCGTGGCGTAAAAAGGACATCTATCCCCACTAAATATTGGGAGATACGACTTAAGTCATCTCCTGTGAGGTTTCAAAACGGTGATATATCGAATATTCATTGCGGTTTTTAAGAAAGTAGTTTAAGGACTAACACGATAAGACAGGCCATACAATTGCTTACCTCTGAGGTGACAACAAGCTAAATTCACTCCATGCGAACTCTCTCCATGCCTTTCTAGATGTAGCTATCCTCTCATCCCCGTTAAATTTTTGAAGTTCGAAGGTGTCTTCGTATTTCCCTGATATTATAAGGCTTTGTAGCCGTTGAAATCTTGCGGTTTTCAGCAGTATTTGTCGAGGAAAAATTGAAGCTAAAGGATGCCATTATTGAACGAAATCGGTTTGCTCCAGCGCGCTTCATAGCAAAAAAAACAAAACAAAATCAACAGACAAAAACAGCCGCCATTTTGCAAAACATGAATGGAAAGGAGAAGAGACTGGGGTTCACAGAAAGGCTTGGTAGCTTAGCTTGTTTTGTCATTTAATTTATGCAAAAGGCAGTCGAAAGCAGTCACGATTGAGTCACGAAGTAAAAACATTTGCTCAATTGAACAGAATAAAGCATGTCTACTGGTAAAATTGATCGTGAAAGCGAGCTTAAGTACTCTTGAATACGGTGACTTTCGTTTCACATTGGATTTTTGTCGATTGCTTTCTTTTGTGGACCGACAGAAAGCAAGAATATGCCTCTCATCAGGAATCCCGCGTGACAACAACTTGATCTGGCAAATGTGGCGCGACGTAACTGACCAATCGTGTGTCTTCCACGCGTGACTGGGCACGGAGTAACGCAAGCTTAATTTGGTTCGAAATTTCTGGCTATGTATAAAAAAATGTGCATTCAAGTATTTTGAACTGATTTGAACTGCTTTTTCACTGCCGGAGATATTTGAAATATTACATTTTGTTAATTTTTGAAAGGATACTGGAATATTGTATTTATAGCTCGATGCAAGAAACAAGTGAATATTAAAAATGTTCTTAGCTAAATCTCAACCTGGCTATATTCTTAGCATGTTCTTAAAATTTTGGTCAATCTCAGCCTCGACGTTCTTATAAAAAAGGTTCTTATAAAAAAAAAGAGTGTACCAGAAAACCAGTAACACTAATGATAGTTCATATAACAGTTGAAAGAAAAATTGAAAACTAAATACAAAACAAAAGGAAAATACCTTGGGATATAGCTTACCGTATGTTCCTTTTTTGTAAGATCTTTAAGAAGCCACCGTTTCCTGACAAACTCATATGGAGAAAAATTATAATAACTTTCACTTTTGAGCAGAATTTTGGTGTCCGAGGACGTGTCGAGCAGAAGTTAGCCTGCGAACGCAGACGTAATTTCCGGCTCCCCGCCAGCCCGAGAAACCGGCTGCTCCCGCACGCGGGCTAACTGAAGTTCAAGCAGGATTTAACCTATTTTTACGAGCATTTCCGGCAGGCAGGATACGCCATTTGACGAGCAGAATTTATCCAAGCCTACCACTGTGTTTCCCCAGTTGGAACCAAGCAACCCGGCGTCTCGATGTAACGAAATGACTGGGAAAATGTGTTCGTTATAACGGGAGCTCGTTATAAACGAAACCTCGTTATCACGAACTTGTGGGAAAATTAAACGAAAAAAATCTTCGTTAAATACTGCATCAAGAGTCGAGACCTCTGGCCGGTTCCAACACCGGAAGTCCGCGAATCGCGGACTAACCGTCAAATATGACAAATCTGATTGGCTGAGAATACAGCCGAGTACTCTGCGCATGTTCAGCAAATTGGTTCCGTTCGATTCTTGGTGCTGACCAAAAGGATCGTGGCCTCTGGGGACGAGAATGAAAAAGAGGTGGCCGTAATAACGGGGTGGCCGTAAGGCGGGGTTCCACTGTATATTCCATTGTAAAAGACTGAAAGTTTTCTGTCAGCTGGTCATTGCGGGCGAGCAAATGCGAGCCCGCAGACTAATCTTGAGTGCGGTCAGCGGCATGTTCTTAAACGGGACATTCTTTTGGACTTCCAACTGATATGATTGGAATGTGAACTCTGTATTTGTTACACATGCGCAGCAATAGGAAACATGTTACATGTGATACCTTAACAATAATGTTACAGTATTGTTGTCAGTTAATATTCACTGATAAGATTATTTGACGAGGAGTTCGTAAAATTAAATATACGAGTCATAGGAGATCATGAGAAAAGTTACGCCATATCGTCACTTGTGAAATGATGGAAGGCCACGTATGTCATCGTCATGGATTACAGCTATCATGCTAACATGTGCTAAGTTTTATTCAACTGAAATCAATTTTACATTATCTGTCACATCAAGCAATAAAAGCCAGGGTGAAGCTCCCCAGCGGTTTTAGTCCTAAATCAAAGCCAATGAAGTCCCCGTAGCTGCTTTTCATATTTTTTACGTTATGTAGAACAAACAACAAAGCTAAAAGAATAAAGGAAATAATATTTGTGGTGAAGTTGGAAGGTCTGTACGTATCCTGGCTTGGTAGCATGGATGGGATACTAGTCCATTCGCCGGTACCATATTTTAAAGTATCCCAGTCTAGAGAATGTGAGTGTAAAGTGTCTTGCCCTAGAGTGAATCGCAACAGTGATCACGGCCAGTGCTTTGCGTTCTCTCCTCCCGCTCGGACTCCCCTCATCCCTCCCCTTTTACGCCAGCCACGCAGGCTAGCTCGAACCCGGACCACTCGAAATGTGCTATGAATGCCACCGCGCCACCCATTCATGAGTGATACCGAATTTCTTTCTGGGATAAAAAGCGTTGTAAAATGCATCTAGTGGCGCCTGTCGCAGTTTATTTGAGACCCAATTATTTTGTACTTCAAACAGAGGTTTTCTCCCAAACGGCAAAACACGCACGCGCGACGCGTGTTTCCTGCCTTACATACAGAATGGCATTATGGGAAAAAATCTGCAGTTGCTATGTAACCTTTTTGTTGTTAAAAAGCCAGGTCACTCAGTTTCAAAATGGCGGCAAAACACTGGAAAATGAGGACAGAAATCGAAATCGAGTAAAGGACAACAATAAACTTCCCGTTAATACTGCTAGCTGGATGGATCCTCGAATCAAAGCCATTTTAGCGAAATATGAGAACGAAGAGAAGGAAGAAGTAAGAAAACACAAGCCCAAAACACCAGAGCCACCGAAAACGTTTGAGCAATGGCTAGAACGAAAACCCAAAGGGATTGTAGAGTGGCCAGAAGCGGTGGATTTTGAAAAGGAGTTTAATATTTCAGTTGCGTCCGTTGGATTAGGAAGTTTGGACGATATCATGGACGATCTAGCGCGTCATGCACGTATCCTTCCATATTTTATTTTAAATTTTTTGAGCGGTAAAAAAAGTAAGGAAAGCTTTTATAAATTTGAGATCTAAGCTTATAAGCTTATAAATTGTTCTTAGACACAGAGAGACAGAGCTCCCTTCTCTTTCTGTCGTACCAGGAAGAGAAGGGAATTTATGTCTCGCAGGGTATATTTTAATAATAATATATTATATTTAAGCTTGGTTTTGGCGCATTTCCACTTTTCCTTAATCCCAAAATACTTGTATCAATAGCCCTAGATATTGGCTTGATTGATGAAGTAAGTGACGAATTACAAGATTTAGAAAATAAATTTGACGTATATGCAAGCCATGTTTTGACTGATAAGGAGAGGCCACAAAGTACAGCTCGACTGCTTAGCCCCAGTGCAACTGTGAAAGGTAAAGCATTATTTTCCTTTCTTTTGCACCAGCCAGCATTATATTATTTTATAACACACGGTATACAGAAACATCAGTAAAGCTAAAAAAAGTTTTAAAAATGCTAACATACTGTTTTACATGTTTGCCGTGTGGGAATCCGATTATCAGATATTCAGTAATTTTGTTTTACAGTCAAACTACTGTAACCGGGGCCACCCAGACAAAGTTAACCAATCACAGGGCAGAACGGGAACAATACATTCCAACATTTTTGAATTGAGCCAATCCGATGTCGAGTACAGAACAATGAAATTGCAACTTCTTCGTTCGCGATGAATACAGATGAATGAAATTTTGTGCGGTTCTACGGCGTGGATTTTCGATTTCAACCCTTTTATATTTGATTAGTTTTAGCAGTACGATTTGGAAGTTAAAGATATGCGAGTCAATAAAAGAGAATCTCCAAACTGCGTGAAAACTGGGAATGCGACGGTTGTACAGTATGTTTCCTCTCAAGAATAAAAGTGCGTGGCGGATTTGAAATAATTTGTTTGCTCTTGACAAATTCAAGTTTTCTCTACGGAGTCAACCACAGTGTTCAACCGGCTGAATAGCTACACTTGTCAGGGTTTTGGCAGTACCATTTGGAAAATAAATACACTTGACGCCAGCAAGGGAAGACTTTATATTCCAAACTGCATAAAGTCAGTGCACGCAATGGCCAATAGTTTCGGCAAAGTTCGTGACGGATTCAGTGAAAAGAACGAAAGCACGGCTTGTTTACCAGCGTGATGAATTCAGTTCAGTTTTATACATTGTCGGGGTTTTGTCAGTACAATTTGGCTGAAATTAAAATAATAAGTAAAAGAGAAATTCAAAATTGCAAGAAGAGTGTCGGCTGTATATTTGAAGTTTCGGCAAAGTGAATCATATGAATTGTAGCGAGAAAGAACTCAACCGCCGGAGTAGAATATTTGCAATTGCCGGCAGAGTTTGAATCACATTTCGTAACGGCAAATTATTTCAGTATTACAGTTATTTCTGATCGCATGAGAGAAAGAAGCCAACTCAGTGCTAGCAGATCAAACACAGAGTCGCTTCGATCTTTCCTAGAAAATTCGGGACTTTTCCCTAGAACAGTCAGGACTTTTCTCGGAAAGATCGAAGCGATTTTACTGGCACTGAGTTGGCTTCTTTCTCAGTAATTTTCCCGAAAGGATTCGAAACAGTTTCGAAAGTTCAACGCAAATCAGACAATAGTCATGCGATCAGAAATGACTGTAATAAAGAATTCGCCGTTACTAAACGTGATTCTGGCTGCCGGCAAAATATTCTACTCCGGCGGTTGAGTTCTTTCTCGCGACAATTCACTTTGCCGAAACTTCAAATACATGTATACAGCCGACACTCTTTTTATGCAACTTTGAATTTCTCTTTTACTTACAGTTTTTTTAATTTCAGCCAAATTGTACTGACAAAATAAAACCAGGCGCGTGGAACAAGGTGGAAAAATCAAAGATCCGACAATGTATAAAAAACTGAATTCATCACAATGGTAAAACAAGCAGTGCTTTCGTTGTTTTCAAATCCGTCACGCACTTTGCCGGAACTATTGGCCGTCGTATGCAGTTTGGAATATAAAGTCTTCCCTCGCTGGCATCAAGTGTATTTATTTTCCAAATGGTACTGCCAAAACCCCGACATGCGTAGCTATTCAGCCGGTTGACGCCGTAGAGAAAACTTGAATTTGTCAAGAGCGAACAAATTATTTCATACTGTACAACCGTCGCATTCCCAGTTTTCACGCAGTTTGGAGTTTCTCTTTTATTGACTCGCATATATTTTCCTTCCAAATCGTACTGCTAAAACTTGTCAAAGATAAAAGGGTTGAAATCGAAAATCCACGCCGTAGAACCGCACAAAATTTCATTCATCTGACAGTGTATTCATCGCGAATGAAGAAGTTGCAATTTCATTGTTCTGTACTCGACACTGGATTGGCTCAATTCAAAAATGTTGGAATGTATTGTTCCCGTTCTGCCCTGTGATTGGTTAGCTTTGTCTGGGTGGCCCCGGTTACAGTAGTTTGACTGTAAATTGTAGAGCCAGCACTTTTTGCTTCATGGGGCAGATCATTCCATAAGATGGCCCCACTATAACTGAAGCTTTGTTTTAAATAGTTAGTGTGTGGCTTGGGAAAAGCCAGCTAGTTTACCATCTAGGTTTCTCAAATTGTATCCTGCGCGGCGGAAAGTGAATAGCTCTTGTAAGTACCCTGGGGTAAGCTTATTCATCGTTTTGAACATCATTACATAACTGCTTTTTGTTTTTCGCAACATTTGTCTCTGAGTTTAGTTTTTCCAGAAGAAGGCTCGAGCTAGTATCATAGGGTGATTTTGTAATCTCCTGGCTGCACGATTTTGAAGTTTCATGCAGGGTATATGTTTTTTACATGTAAATTGATTGAAACACACTTAACTTGCAAAGAGACAGTTTTGGAGAATTCAAAAGTTTATGTAAACCTGACCCACAGGCGAGGGTTTACATGTACATCAAATTCTCCCAAACTTACTCGAGTGTTTGTATCAAGGCTATGTAAACAAGAAGCAGTCATTTTCTATTTCGTTTATAACCATTTTATAATCCACGTCATAACCGTGTTTACATACATGGCCCCATTGAAAAACCCCAGGGCCCCATTGAAAAGCACAAATGTGACATGGGCTCACTGTCAAAATATTATTATTATTATGTAAATGTAGCCTTATGCAAAACAACTACACAATTATGTACATACTGTACTTCAGGAAATGAAAAGCAAAATTTTAATTACTTGAAAATTAAATTTACATTCTTCATGATGCTTATTAACAGTGAAAAGCTCAGAGATTCCAGCGGAAGTTATCAACAAGAAAGAAAAAGCTGTACATCTGGTAAGAAGACATGTTAATTGAATTTGTGTGGTCATGGTCACAGTGTAATAGCTTTATGTATCTACATTATTTTATTATATACAACATACTGTGAGTGTAGCATTAAAATAATTCGCAAATGGTCGCACCAAAACAAGTGCAAATATGAGACCACATTTGTACACTGTGCACTCTTCTTAATCCTGCCTGACCATGCACTTACAAATGTAAAAGTCTAGATTTTAGGAAATAATAATAATTGTACTATTGATATAAAGTAAGCAATTTATTCAGTAGAAAGTTGTAGGTGTAGAAATAAATGATGCTTACAGTATTTATATTTTTTTCAGTATAAATTTTTATTTGTTTTAATCAAAATAATTTCAAAAAGCTTGTTGACTCCTTTCCTTTCACTAGTAAACATTAGTGGCTTATAATGATGGCACAGCAATAATCTACATGTATGTAGCGTCTTCACAGTCATGCATTGCAAGCCTACTGTCGCTAGATAATTACATGTACATGTACCATGTGGCTTCACATGCATTGCAGTCCTATTGCCGCTAGATAATTACCTTAAGCATCTTCACACGCATTGCAGGCCTATTGTCGCTAGATAATTACCTAGCTAGATAATAGGCACATTTGATCATATTCATATGTTAATTTGCGCCATATAAATACTAAATATTATTATTATTATTAAAGATATACATGTAATTTTTAAGCTTAGATTTAAAAGAGGGTAGAGAGATTGAGTTAACGATATCGTCATCTAAAGAATTAAAATACTTCGGTCCTTGATAAGTTACGGAGAATAGTTTTACATTTGTTCTTCTGAAAGGTAAGGTAAGTTTAATTTGTGTCTTCATCTGATACAGTGTTAATAACACCTTCTGGGAGTCCACGAAGTTTGACAATCACACTTTTTACAAGAATATTCAATATCATCCATACTTATTTTGAGGTCTTTTATTTTATTCAGTATGGCCTTGCCGATGAACAAGCCAATAGAATGAAGAGTGTTCAGGTACATGAACAGTACATCATGCTAGTGATGTTCAATTCGTAGTTTTGCAAATATGTGTTTTAGTAGTCATGTAGCATAAATAAATTATACTGTAACAGACAACCCCTTATAGATTTGACACCTTAAGATGAAATCCATTAGAAAATCGAGTAATATTTCTGGCCAGTGGACAAAAATCCTGTACTACGACGCCATAAGCTTTCACGCTTAAACTAGACATTCATGAGCCATACCTTAACGGTTAGACATTCACCAAATAATATAACTCCAAAATCCTTAAATTGCTTTCCGCCTTGAGTTTCCTCCCGTGAATGGGTTGAATCATGAGAGGTGGCAGCCATGTTTTTGTTAAACATGGCTGCCACCTCTCATGATTCAACCAATTCACAGGAGCAAACTCAATGCGGAAAGCAATTTAAGGATTTTGGAGTTATATTATTTGGTGAATACCGTTAAGGTATGTCTCATGAATGTCTAGTTTAAGCGTGAAAGCTTATGGCGTCGTAGTACAGGATTTTTGTCCACTGGCCAGAAATATTACTCGATTTTCTAATGGATTTCGTCTTAAGCTCTTCCACTCCTAGGCTTTAGATTCATATTTAATTACACATTTTCATACTTTAAGCTGGTCAACGGAGGCCAGCCCTAAAACATGTACCGAGCTGTATGTTTCCTAATTCGATTGAAGCAACTAGGAGTACTGCTACTCCCCCTGTATGCATCAATTGCTAGTCCATTGCACGCTACATTGTACATGTACCTCCTATCATTCAAATGTTGGTGTCATGGCTGATGCTTCAAGGAAAATAATTAATGAAATACCCACTGATGAAGGTCTACATGTACAGCTGTAAGCCCGAAATGTCTGAACTTTCAACGACCATTGAGAAGTCAAACACACTATCTTTATTATAACCCTAATGGATGTTTTTTATAAGATTGTTATTTTTAGCTACATTATGTATGCATGCTATTATTTTTGGAATCAGGGAACAGGTTGCAGGCAATTTCAAATTTTACAATGTACATGTACATGTGTAACATAAGATAGATAATATACTTTATTTAACCACGTATCACTGAGGAGCTAAAAGAAGCTCGTTAAAATGTGAACGTGAAATTATAAATAAGTAAAATGGTAAAAATTATTACATACATTAAATATAAAATATTAAACACCTTTTCTATATGTACATGGTATACTATGTGTACATGGTATGTGTACATGGTACCCCCTAAAAATATTCATAACATTGTGTTTGTTACGCAGTTCACGTCTTACCCAGGCTTCTTTCCTAATGAAGTAACACCGTTACCAGGACAACTGGAAGCTCCTCAGCTGCTGAACAAAGTTACCAAGGCTCAACAGTTCCCTGTGAGTCAGACTGCATTTTAGGGTTTAAACCCTTTTTAGGTGTTAACATTTATAGCTTGGTACCACTTAGGGTGAATAAATTTAAAAAAAAGACCACCGTTAGGATTATCCTAATACCTTTTAGGGTATTTACATATATGTATAAGCTGGAAAAAAATATGACAGGATCTGACTTTTGGCATGAGAGATGAAATTGAATTTTAGAGCCCGTCCAGAACATGAGAGTAAGTACACCTTTTAGGACCTACATACAATGTATATAGGGGTTCCTTTCAAAATTTCTGATGATTTACCCTAATGTCACTAAATCATGCACTTAATATTAATAACATGGCACCAGTACAAATTGTACATGCACTTGTATTCAAAATGAAATCAAGTCATCAATAACATAAATTAGTTTATAATTAATGTTAATTACATGTATATTTATTTGATTTTTTTTTCATTTTAATTACAGTCAATTTTCCGTAAACGGTGGAAGAAATTGTTCTTGTCAGAAGACTCTGTAACTTTGTTACAGGTAAAAGTGCAATAGTAATAATGTTTGAATGTCATAAATAAAGATGTTCTGAATTACATACATCTTGTTTGAATCTAAGGCCCAGTTCAGACGCCGTACTTGAGCCAAATCAAATTCGATGAATTAAGTTCATGTGAAGTACGGCGTCTGAATCAATTCGGAACGGCTGATTGAATTCGGATCGGCTCAGCCGTTCTTCCCGCCTGGCTCAGCCGGGAATAACGGCTGTGGACCGGCTTTGATTCAGACGCCGAACTTCACACGAGCCGAAACAAATGCATGAATTATTATAATGTATTTTTCAATATAACAGCAATTTTCCCCTATTAAATTAAGTTCGGCTGAATTAAGCTCGGCATCTGAATCAATTCAGTCGGTCTAACTTAATTTGGTTCGGCCTAAATTCGTATTCGATTCGTCTCATGTGAAGTACGGCGTCTGAACTGGGCCTAAGTGATTAGGATTAATGATTTCTAATTAGTTATTTTATAGAGTCTTTTTAGAAGAAAACATAATTTTTTAAATATTCAAGATATTTCTATGAGTTTCACTGTACTTACTCAATTAATGCTGTACATGTATTTTTACTGCAAAAAGTACAATAAAAAACGTTCATGTTCTGGCAATAACAAAAGCAAATTTCTCCACAAAATCCGTTTATAATACGCAGATACCGTTCAATAACTCAAACTCCTGATAACTCAAACTGTTTTCCATTTAGTTCCATTTCCCTTGAAGGTTTGAGTTGTTGGGTTTCTACTTTATAAATACAGTGTATACAGTCATGTACATTTAGTGGTTATTGGGTTATTATTGTACTGTTATTTTAGTTCTTCGTTCACGTGCATTAAGTTAAACTTGGTGGTTTCGCAATCAAAGTGTGTTATTTATTTGTTTTTAAATGTATAGGATACTTTCTGGTGGTTCTTTTTGGAGAAATTCCAGGTTAGTACAATGTATAAGATAACATATCCTACACTGTATTGTAAGTGGCTTTATCAGGAGCTGGGGCTTAAAGTTTTAATTGAAGCTGGAAGAAATACATGTAGGAGTCTGTATGAGTATTGCTCGTCCCTCTGGATGGGATGCTACATTGTAGCCATCTCAGGTTATTCAGACCATGTAAAAGTTTTGGACGAGACGCGTCTCGAGAGTAGCGAGAACGCGTTTCGCAAGAAACGAGACGCCTCTCGCAAGAAACGAGACGCCTCTCGCGAGGAACGAAACGCATCTCAAGAGAAACGAGATGCGTCTCAAGAGAAACGAGGCGTGTCTCGCGAGAAACCAGACGCGTCTGGAGAGAAACCAGACGCGTCTGGAGAGAAATCAGACGCGTCTGAAGAGAAACCAGACGCGTCTGGAGAGAAACCAGACGCGTCTAGAAACCAGACGCGTCTGGAGAGAAACCAGACGCGTCTAGAAACCAGACGTGTCTGGAGAGAAACCAGACGCGTCTCGCGAGAAACGAAACGCATCTCATGAGAAACGAGACGCGTCTCAAGAGAAACGAAAGTCATCTCACGAGAAACAAGACTCGTCTCATGAGAACCGTACATATGTAATGGTCGGATCAGACAAGAACGCCAAGTGTAGACGAGGGACTGAGAATTGGACGAGAGTTTTCTTAAAGTTTCATTGATTTTCATCAGAGCACAGTCAAACGAGCTTGTAGGTATGCTAGAGTTGACATATTCCTGTCATAAGCGTGAAAAAACTGTCAGTGACTTGCATGAAAATTTGAGCAGGTTCAAATTCGACTAGAGCGCAGGAGAGTTGATGAGACAGCACGAGAGTTTGTGGTCAAATGAGAGCGAGAGTTTGAACTCACAATAGTTGATGAGACATGCAGCATGAGAGTTTGAACTCTTGGTCACTCTTGTCATATTTTGTCGACTCTCGTTCTGGTGTCATCCAGCTGTGGTCTTGTACTGAACTGAATGTATCCCAAAACAAGGCTGAAAACCGGCAGTTTCTGTGTGTCTTATTGCATGGGAAGCTCTTTTCATAAAGGTTAAGGCTTCTAGTTCATTGTACATTTGGTTTGTTTTTTTGTTAAAAGGCTGCGGACCACATGACTGGCCCCTGATAACTTTTAATACATGCAGTGCAACACAATTTCTTATCGGTTTGTTTTTTTCTTTTTACAAGCCTGATTGCAAGAAAGCTCAAGATGGATTGTTCAACAGAATAGCGGACAGTTTTGTTTCCTTGTTCTTCGGTGTTAGTCCAGATTTTAAAGATAGATTCTTCCAGGTAAAGCTATTAAAGACAACGTTTTAAGATGTAAATCATTTGCTTTGAATCCGTGATTGATCGAATTTAGATCCATGCATTGTTATAGAGTGAGTTGACTGAATTTAAATGCACTCTGCTAAACTTTAGCTTAGTGCACTTCTCTCATATTCTTAAAACTTCCCACGTAAAATAGGGACCTTAAAGCCTGGTTTTCATATGTCGGGAAAATCCCAGACCATCGGGGATTTTGCTATTTCCCGACCGTTTTTCCAGACATTCCCGACTTATGAAAACACGACGAGGTAGATGTCTCCCATTGTCTGGGACGGTCGGGAAATAACAAAACCCCGATGGTCTGGGATTTTCCCGACATAATATGAAAATCAGGCTTTTATAAGCAACCACAGCAGGAACGCCATTGAAAATATCACTTAAAAAGTGAATTCACGTTCCTATAAACTACTAGTCCGCGATTATTCCAACACGTTCAATTTGTCCAATGTGGCCGAACTATCCAGGAGCTGAATTCGTAGGGAAGGAGTTCAAGGCCGGTTAGAGAAAGGAAAATTCACCGTTGTGTGTTCACGTTTTCCATAATACCGTGAATTTGGTCATTTGACGTTTTTGTTTTGCAGAGGACGGCAAAAAAATGTACCAAAACGCACGTGCAGAGAAATTGTACTATTCATGATTTTGTGCCGGACGTTCTCGTCGCCGTCGTGGTTGCTTAAGGTCCTTCTTGACTATATACTTGTTATATCCATATTATGGTAGTGAACTTAGCTTGGTACATGTTCATTGTACCCTGACAAGACTTATACTTGAATTTGATTTCATAATCCAGCATTTTGCCGACTGCCTTGCTCAAGCAGTGTACGCTGCGTACTGTGAGGTGTTTCCACGATCCTATCAACTGTTTGATGATGACTTCAAGAGTTTCCTCCTCAACACCATCTCGGAGTGGGTCACAGGTAAAACACGCAGCAGAAACGTTGAATTTGTAAATTATTATTATGCCTATGCGACACTTGGCGCTCACAGGATGGATGATGATGGTACAGTACATATACATATACAATGTACTGGGAGGCGCAGTGGCGGGCCTGATGGGAGCGCGTTGGACTCTGGATCGAGCGGCCCGGGTATATACTGTAGTCACGTAACATCTTTTAAAACCTGATGACGGAAGCTGTTGTAAAATTTCGCGTACAAGGCAACGTCTATCCTTGTTGTTACATCATACTTCTAAATTTCAGGTACCAGGCCTCCACCTTACTCTTGGGAGAAATGGAACCTAAAGCTCCTGGAGCCAAGCAATATCCGGGAACTACAAGATGACAGGACGCAGTCTCTTAAGGGTAAATATATGTAAATGATACATCACTGCATACGTTACCGCAAGCGTAGGGTAATAACAGATTAGTTAAGTCGCACCACACACTGGAAGACGCGCGAAAAAGTCTGCACAGCACGAAGGTGCATTCTGGGAATTCTTATACATGTAGCTCTCTTATCGTTTGCTATGTGCTGACACCCAACCGACTCGCTCATTATTTTAACCGAGTTTTTTTTTTTTGCTTGTTTGTTTGTTTTTAGCCAACATGTCGTTTGATCTGGACTCTTGCCTGGATGAGTACAGTGTTGGGCCAGCTGGTAAAGAGAGAGCTGGGACATACACAACTCAGTACTCCCCCTCTAGGATGGGCTTGACAATTATTCCTTCATTTGACAGTACCGAGGTAGGTTCGTGACGTACAATGTAAATACAATACGTTATAAGAGTTACAAATGTAATTAAGGTTGTACATGTACCTCTTGGATGCATAGCCGAATTCATAATTTTATTAGAGATGGAAAACCGTCTTAGACGGGAAACTCGTCTCAAGACGGAAATCTCGTCTGATATGAATCCGGTGAAGGACGAGATTCCCTTCTTAAATTTATCCGTCCATTTTCCCGACGGAAAACTCGTCTTAGACGGAAAACCGTCTTAAATTCACATTAGACGAGAACATCAGGACGGGTTTCCTGTTTGCTGTAACCTGGCTTCATACTCGTCCTAGTCTCCGACGGCTCTAAATCATTTATCCGTCTGATTTTGCCGTCCTTAAATTTATATCAGACGGAATTCTGTCAGACGGAATTTCGTCTGAGACGAGTTTCCGTCTTCTAATATGAATTCGCTAATTGACGTATACCGAAGATCAAGTATGTACAGTAGTGGTCACTGGTCAGTCTCCGTACTTTGTTATGGAGATCTTAGAAAAGCTCAGTAGAGCTTGCTAAGATCTCCTGCCATTATATGTTATCTACATATGTAGTAGCTGGTATAAATGTTTGATTTAATTAAAGTTAATTAATGGATAAACATTGTGATGTGACTGAGAGATGAAATTCAGTTGTAATTCTCCCTATATTGTTGTTTTTTTATTACGTTTTACAAATTCGTGCATTAAATAATAATAATAAAAGCTACTTTAATAAGAGGTGCCAAACGTAATATTGTAAGCTAGATTTATACATCAACAAGCCCTTCAATGCGTTTTCACTCATATTTGAACACGCTGGTGACAAACTGAAACAACATCTTTCTCATGTATATCGTTGTTCGTTCGTTTATTCATTATTGAATGTTTATTATCTACTTACTTATTATTTCCTGTATTTTGTTTTCACAGTCACACGAAGTCGGCCCAGGCCCCGAGTTTGAACGTGTTGGTTTTAATCTCATGGGGAGGAGTCCCTTAGTGTCTCATTTCCTCCGCATGAGAGAACTAATGGACAAAGAACAGCAGCCTGTACAGTCTGTAGGACGCACTGAAGTCGCTAAATTACAGTATCCTTTATTACATTGTGTGGGGAGTGTTCTGGTCAATTTGTGTTTTTCATCCGACATCGTCAAAATTCTTACCATTAAACCGGTCCAAACGAGGATGAGAGTTTTCCTCATCGTCTAGCCTGTTCCAGGCTCTCGGATAGTGGGGACGAAGCGAAAAAGCGAACGGTCGCGGAAGGGAGTCTGGGAGAGAGGCAGGACACGCCGGCTATTCATCGACTATCATCACGTCGGGCCAAACGAGAGTCGTCGACCGACGATTCTCAAGAAAAATTAGAGCAGGTTCAGACTCGATGAGAAGGGATGAGAGTCGATGAGAGTGCATGAGAGTTTCAGGCCACGAGTGAGAATTTGAACTCTCACCAACTTTCATCCTCGTTTGGCCCGGGCTTTACAGTGAAGATGACGCTACAGTTGCCACTCGACAAAGTTTTTGATTAATTTTTGACATTTTTTTTTACAAATTTGATGGGTTCCGTTTTGTGGCGCCACATTTGAACTAGCCGGACTAGAAACTAAAACCAACACTCCTTGTATTTTGATTGCTCAAGTCAAACGGAACCCATCCGACAGTCGTCAAAAAGTTGTCAAAAAGATGTCAAAAATTAATCAAAAACTTTGTCGAGTGGCAACGGTAGCGTCATCTTCACTGTAATCCTACAAACTCACTGTAGCTATTCTTTTCACATACAGTCGAAGCTCTTTGAGCGGTCACTCTCGTAAGTGAACAGCACTACTTACGGCCGCCATGACAAACCCCGTTTGAACTCTAGCTCATACAAACTCTGTATTTACACATTCCCGTGAGCGGCCAGCTCCAGTTGCGGACACTTTTTTCTGCTAACCGAGGGTGTCCGCGTACGAGAGCTTCGACTATATTCTAGACATAAAAAAACATAAATCTCAATGCAAATGTTGGTATCGATTCAGTGCGTTTCACCGGGAAATAAAGTATTTTGAAATGTGAGATGTCCCGGATGAAGGTGTTTCTGTACTGTCACAAAAACGGACTTTTTGTCAGTTTTACATTTTCAGACGTGATTTAGAAGTGATATCTAAACAGCTTGAAGTGAGAGCTAATGATCATATTGATAGTAGAATCTACTTTAATTACTTCTTGATGGCCGCCATTTTGCTTTCCCAAATAATGACACGGCATACTAAACACTGTAATTTTCTGAAAATTATCTTCGTAATAACTCGGTTTATGAAAAACGCTAGAAAGCTATAATTTGGACAAAACATTTCGTTCTGCCTGCTCTTTTACCTGTTAGTTTTCTGATGTTGTTCATGCAAGGAAACAGGTATCGACTCCTGTTGAGGGAACTCGGAATTTTTTTCCGAGTAACTTGTGTCACTGACAGAATAATATATTTCTCATATTTCTACCAAGCTTAAAATATACCATCATTTCTTTCCACAAATTCTCATTCATCGACAAATCTAGTCCTAGCAGTATGCGGCCTTAGCTCCCACGAGTCTCCTGTAGCTCAGTGATAGAGCGTCCGACCGGTGTGCGGAAGGTCATAGGTTCGACTCCTGTTGGGGTAGCTTGTGTCACTGACAGAATAATATCTTTCTCAGGTATTGTAACATTGATGAAAACCACCATTTGACTTGTACGATGCTCTTTGCCGATCATATAATTCTGACTGTGAGTTGAGCAATACACCGTACTCTCGCAGTGCCTGTTTCTGTCAAATAAAAAAAATAAAAAACGAAACACCTCACTCTCACAACGCCTCACTTGCCCACTGTAGAAGTATAGTAGGAGTGAGTGTCCGAAAGATTGTTATGTGTAATAAGATAAACTAGCCTGTCACGGTCTACTGCTAACCCATGAGTCTCTGTCATCGTGAAAATGGTTCTTCTTTTGAGTTGTAGCTAGAGAATTTATGTAGCTATGGTAACAGACATTCAGCACTCCCGTTTCGCATTAACCCGGACGCATTTCGCATTACGCCCACTTCGAGATGGTCCGAGATGGCGGCCATTTTATACATTTTTTTTATTTTTTAAGCAACTGAATATTGTTTCGGGTTAATCAACAGTTTAGAATTTGTGTTTGGGGTTGAAAATGGTTGGACTTATGTTGTGTCTGTCAGTGAAGTAACGGTTTTTATGATTTGTTCGTAGTAAACTGGTTAGTATTGACGTTTTGTTATGGGAGCACGTTATTGCCTTAAAAATGAGTTGTTCCGGCAGCTAGCTGCTTGATTATATTGTGCTAGGGAATCAGATTACTGTGGGCTCGAATAAAGCCAATTCGTGAACTATACATTGTACATGTCTGATTGTTTTCTCTTTTTTGTAAAAAAATTCTTAACGCCGCCATCTTGAACTGGGCGTAAGAAAAAAAAAATGCCCCGGCTTACCTGAACAAATCTTTGAACCATCCTTCAATTAGAAACTCAGTAGTTACTTATCCATATTTGATATGAGCTCAATAAGAATGAAGGCAACAAACTGTTAGGGGTAATCAAGAATGAATTCTTACTAAGATTTCTTTCTTAATTGCCTTTAACTGTTTGTTGGATATCATATAGATGTTATTGAACTAGCGTGAGGTCCGTATTGGGAAAATATTGGTCGAGTTTTTTTTCAAGTTTATGGACCGAGCCGAAGGCGAGGTCCATAAACTTGCAAAAAAAGAACGAGACCAATATTTCCCAATACGGACCGAACAAGCTAGTTCAATAAAAATTTTATTATAATGGCTTTTTTAAAAATTTGCTGATAAATTAATGCAACCATTCTCAGCTAACGCGCGCGCGCCAAAGCTAAGCATATTCTTGCATTTTTCAGGCCGCTAATTGCGAAAAGTTTAACCAAAATTGTCCGCCAGACATGAGGAAAAATGTTTCTACTTAAGAAAACAGTTTTCCTTTGTTCAATGTTTCATAAAAGGAATTCGGCGAAATGAGTTCGTTAGCGGTCCATCTTAGCGGTCCGTATTGCAAAATTCGGACCGCTCAGGGAACCAATCAGAATGCTCCTTTTCGTCGTGGACCAGTTTGCCATATAATAAAGTATGATATTTCCCATTTCTATGAATGCTATGCACATGAAAGTGTGTGTGTTCTGTTTCCTTAACGCATTTAAAGGGCTTCAGCGCCTACGTATAAACAAGTGATAAGAGAGTGTAAAAAAACGACCAAGACTTTAAACAATCACTATCAAAGGTAAGCGACAACAAGGTGCTGTTACACTAGGCAATTCTCCTGCACCTTGTCTCGTAATTTTGTTGCGACACAAGTTGCACGAATAATTACCTAGTGCATGTGTTATTTAGGGGTGTTACACTAAGCAACGTTTCATGGAACTTGTCAATGGCGCAAAAGTTGCGGCCAGCTCAGTTTTCAGCTTACAACATGTAAGTTCACTGAACTTCCAGGTCGTTTTGGCCCATTCTGATTCTTAGTCCTGTTTGCTTCAAATCTTAGAATGTTTAAAAGAGTCTCCAAGGCCTGCTTCTGCATGTAGGTTTTTAGCAACTTCCCTGTCCACAACGGCAAAAGTCTGAATAAAACTGAAACTTCAAATATATTTATTGTTTACAGAGTTCTGGATACTTCTGAGCAAGAAAGTTTAAGGATACAGAAACAGAAGCGAGCTGCTTTAGCGAAACTGGAAAGGTTAGATCCATGTGTTATACGCACATCACAAAAAAACGCCAGAATTATATACATGCACCAGGAAAGGTTTTGATTGCCTCTAAGCGAGGAAAAAAATCCTTACAAGTAATATGCTGGCGTCAGAGGGAGGTGCGGTGGCCTAATGGTTAGCGTTATGGTCTGCGGACGAGTAGTATGGGTTGGATCGCTGGCCGGGGTCATTGTGTTGTGTACTTTACTCTTACAGCACTGCCACAAGTGAAGTTTTAGGGCAACCAGGCAAATTTCTGGAGAGAGGGCGGGGGTTACTGTATCTACGATGGACTAGCATCCCATCCAGGGGGTAGCAATACTCCGAGTCGCTTCATGCTGGTAACTTTTTCCCGAGTGCATTAGACTATATGCGTCTTGCCCCCATTTTTCTCGTCGCTTTTTTCGTTTCTCGCTCGGCGGACTAAGGGAGGGGCTGCTCGTAGTTTATGTAGGCAGAGGCACCTGCTTGCATGGGATTATTCTGTATGGAATTATTTGAGGGAGACCAGACGGGTCAGTGAAAATCACGTGACCCTGTTTGAATGTTTGGTTTATGATGTACACAGTGAATATTTCTTATGTTTCTTTAGGTATCTATGATTGATATAAAAAAACAAATAGCATGACTATTCATGACGTAACATAACCACGCGTTGGAGAGCATGGCGTGTTATTGTTGCTTAGGCTCTTACTTGATTACTGTTGATCTTTTAATATTTCCACCAGCTTAAAGAATGATCTAGTCTTGAGAAATCAAGACATTAAAATGATCAGCGACCGACTCCTCGACTTAATGGTAAGCTAAAGTAACTCAATCTGCTATCACTAGTTTTTTTTCTGTGAAATGTGCGACTTTTGGAGTTTCTCATTTGAACTGCATTTGAAATGTGCTTGGATTCGTTGTGATGTTTGCATCTGTTTATAACGTTCCTAAACCGAAGCCGTTTACTATCTGTCCGTTTTTACTCGTTTAACGTATAAGCGTTAGAGTGTACGTTTTCCCGTGTAAGGACCCGTTTAACGGCATAGCCCAAAGCTCCTTTTGATTAAAGAGCTGGCGTCGTCCGGTGATAAGCTCCATCAGACTTTTATATTGCTCCATAAAAAGGCGGTGTAGATATGATCGAAGGTTAACACTCCTCTAAAAAGCGAAGCTTCGACTGTCCCAAGTTGAATGACTGTTATTTTGAGGAAGCTCGTTAGGAAAAAAATTACTAGGAGAGCTCATTAGTCTGGTTACTACCATGTGTAGCTATATTTAGAAATAAGAATGGTATGCTGTGATTGGCTAAATATTCTCTAATTAACAGCTGTGAGATCCCGTAACAACACTCGTCAAATAAATAAACACACCGGTCCATCGATTGTCTGATTGGTTATTTTAACAGCAATCGTCAAACCGACGAAGAAACTTTATACGAGTTCTAAAAATAGCCAAGCTCTTACACACGCTGGACTTACACTGCTGATTACGTTTCAGTCGCAACCAGACCATGCTACATCCGGGTTTCCCAACAGTGCTTTGGAGCAATCATCAGACGATGACACGTGATGGTTCACGTGACATAGCACAATTTGTTTCAAGTGTGGCGTTCCATCCTGCAGTTCTTTTCAAAAGTTGTAAATAGCGTTTAATAAAAACAAACAAGCTTTTTTAAGCACAATTATTTTTCAAAGATTTTTGAAACTTTGAAACTAAAAGACCATTTTACAGTTCTGTGAAATGTAACCAAGCCTCTGTATGAAAGCGAGGTTAGGGGTGACCACGAGAAGAGATAGAGATCAGAAACGCTGACCAGAAACTAGTTTACATAATAACAGAATAATCAAAGGCCTGGATTCTAAGCACACAACTGTAAAATGGACTATTGGTTATTTATTTGTACAAGGATATAGATAGAGTGAGGAAATGTTTGAAAACATGTTTAAAAATAATAAAACAAGATTTTGATCTGCGCCTTTATATAGCTTGCATTCACTCCTCCTGAAAGATGAAAGGTGATCAGGGCAGTAAGAAGAAAGGGGGAGGGAGGGGAGGGGAGGGGAAGAGAGAGGCAAAGCAAAAGATGCTTTATCCGTTCCGGCTTCGCCCTTCCTCGGTTTTATTTATCCAATCTCCTCTCCGGTATGCGGAAGGTCAGGTTCGACTCCTGTTGGGAGAACTCGAAATTATTTTTCCGAGCAGCTATCTTTCTCATTGTGTTTCTACCAAGCATAAAATTTGCTTTGATTTCTTTGGTACTGTCTTTCCGCCCATGCATATGTCGCATATCGACAAAACTAGCAGGATGCGAGAACATTTTGCTTACGGTACCTTGCGAAATAAAATGGAACGAAAGGAATGAAAATATGTGTATACTCTACGAAATAAATATCTGTACTTTGTGAAATAAAAATCCGTACTTTACTTGCAATTGACAAATGGTTAACTCAACTTAAATATATTCAGGAATATCATTCCACCATTTCAAAATTCTACTTCCTTGGCACAATTCTCAATAAAAAGAATATATCAAGCCAATCATATTGCCAAAGCCAACTGATTTCATATTGATCAGCAGAAAGCAAACGTTCTAAGTTCGTTCGTGACCACTTGAGAACCATCCTCTGTTTGAAATTAACCTGTCCATCGAACGCACTCTCTTAATTTGTGATTACTACTAGTAATTATTCATAAATATGCAAACTGCTTGAGACATGTGTGCAGAAAAGAACTTGAACAATATGAAGCTTTTTTGACTTCACGCTATAATATAATAACACGTTAAGTTGCAGAATATCATTTTCATAGTGTTTCCTTCGTCATTGATGAACTTTGTATTAAGGTAAGCGTAGTTTGGTATTTTGCTATCATCATCTGCCGTGAAACCTTCTGGTAAAACACTTTTCATTCAAAACGAAAAGAGAAGGTTGCCATTGATGGCGAGCTCGTGATCAGTTAACAAGTGAAAATCTGTTCCATGTGATATATTTTATCCTTGTTGACTCTCGATAACTCGAACCTTCAACGGAAATTGAAATACGTTCGGATTCGATTCGGATTATCGAGAGTTCGAGTTATCGAGGGTTCGAGTTATTGGGAGTCAAATGTATATTTTATTCTAGTAACACTAACTGTTGGCAAACGAAGCTGAAACGGCCTACCCCGGCAAGACAAAATACAAACAACAGCACATTAAAAGAGACACGAAAGGGATAGGCTCGATTACCAGCCGCTGTTCGGGAAAATGAGCCCACGCTCATCCCCCGAAGGCACGGCTGGAGTCGTGAGCTTGGCATTGTTCATTTCCACCAATGAGAAACGTGCCTGCACGAATCGAGCAGGCATAAATTATCTTTCACGGATGCAAAGCAGTTGTTTGGGCCGGCGTTCGATCGTCTTCAAGAGACATTTAGCCTTGAAACTCTCGAAGATATTTGCAATAGGAATCGTTAATGTCAATTAATGGGCATGATGTCTTTGTAATTCAACCGACAGGATGGATTTTTCATCCGCACAGCCGGGGAGCGAAGCCACTACAACCGCACAAGGCAACTAATGAGATCCATTTGGACATTCGACATGTACTATACAATACATAAAACAGTCGGTAAACTTGTGTGATGAATTTTATCTGTGACTAGACTGCGAGCAGTCCCTCTTTTTTCTGATATCGAGCGCGAAGCGCGAGTGAGCGGAAATCGAGCGCGAAGCGCGAGCGAGCGGGAGATGGGCCGAGCGGAAGTGAGTCACGAAGTGGAAGTGAGAGCTATTGATGTCTCGCGCTATGAAATCTAAGCAGCTGTAGTGTCAACAAGTCGTCAAGAGGTTGTCAAGAAGTTAATACTAATCAAACTAATCTGACAGCGTCCATTGTCTAATTAACCAATCCGAATTTTCCGTTGTCTGTGCAACGGGAAATTCAAGCACGCGTCGGATGCAGAAAAGCCGGCAGTCCCTCTACCTTTCGCTCTTCTCACTTCGTGACTTACTTCCGCTCGTCACTTCGTGACTCACTTCCGCTCGGCCCATCTCCCGCTCGATTTCCGCTCACTCGCGCTTCGCGCTCGATATCAGAAAGAAAGAGGGACTGCTCGCAGTCTAAGCTGTGACTTATCTGGGATTTGATGTAAAATCGTGTGGTGTCAGAACGCGACGTCTCTGGCGAATTTGCATCAAAACATTGTTTCTTGTTACGGACTGGTCATGTTACATCTTGTAATACTTTTCATCCCGGTTTTCAGTCATATAGCTTCACAATAAAGGCGAGAAATCAACATCCTTCGCGGAATATTTTCTGATCAGATCCTTTTCTTTCGAAAATATAAGAGATAATAGAAAATAAATGAATGTCACGAGCCGGAGTAGCGTTACATAAATTAATTTTTTTGATTACGTCACAGACACGGCCGTTCGCTCACGCGTCCAGCCGTTCTTCTCGGGGAGGAACGAAGACCGGACTCGAGAGAGCGGCGGAAATCGAGCCTACGAAAGGGATGGCACATCAAAACTTGTAAACTTTAGCCAGTAACTGAATTCATTCGTAATCCGTCTCAATCTTCCCCAATCTTAGCCATCCCCGTTCCTCTTTGGCTTATTATTACCTCTTTAGTGTTTTTATACCTTAGCAAACTAATACTTTGAGGTTTCCTTTGATTTCAATTGAAGAAATATTAGTTTGGGAGAACTCGGATTTCTTTTTCCGAATAGCTTTTGTCACTGACTGGAGATAATCTATTACTCATTGTGTTTCTACCATGCAAGCTTAATTATCATAATTTCTTTCCACAACATTTGAATACCATGTGTCTAGTTTATGTGTGTATTGTATCAAGAATTTAAACTACACGGCCAATATTTTTGTGCATCATAAAAAGCGACTTAGTATATCGTGTCATTTAGCTCTTAATGTGGAATTTGTATCATTGCGTTAAGTGAAAATTTGATATCAAAGGATGAACGATTTTTGTGTTTGAGATTTAGAGGGGCTTATTTTTGGAGGGCCTATTTTCGGTGGGGGTGGGGGAGGGGGATTGTTATCAGAATTTTACGTTATTAGGTTAAAGACAATGTTCTTTTAGACGTTTTACCATCTGACCTCAGTCATTTTATTCACCATTTTTAACTCGTGAATGCGAAAGCAATGAACGAGTTATAGCATTTGGTGGACAAATTTCACTCGCTCGATGGGCTGTGAACTTTAATCGCGCTATTCATTTATGCACATTAATTCATTCATTTACGATAAGAGCCTTTGATGTATGTGACTAATATGGAGGTGCTTTCCACAGGAGAATTGAGAAGAGTTCAACCACCAGTCATATACATCAATTACACAATGGCAGGGAGATCCTTTGCTTTTAAAATGTTTCTGCTTTGTCTTCTACTCTTGGCGGTACTATTATGGCGACTTCAGATAAATTCTCTTTCAGAAGAAAATGCCTCGGTTGAGAAATTTGTCACGGTGAATCGAACGAAGGCTACGTCAATAAGTGGAAAACCAAAACCAACCGAGCTTTGCCTTATTATTTTCTGGTCGACGGTTTTGGAAATCAGCAAAATATACAACTTACATGGAAGAATGGCGAATGCCCTGTGCCTTGTGAGATTACGAGTGACCGTTCTCGAGCGAGTGACGCGAAAGGCTTCATTGTCCATGCCGGGGATTCGCACATGACACCTCCAACGGAATCTGTGCCGTGGATCCTGTTCGCACATGAGAACCCGGTGTATGCTCCTGTGTTAACCGACGCCATGTCTATGTCCAAATTTGGATTGTTGACGAGTTATCGCTTGGATTCTGATTTTCCTAAACCTGTTTATTCGATGCCTATATTAACATCACCACTTCCTGTTAAGGAAAAAGACGGGCTCATCATGGCAGTAACTTCAAATTGTGAACCAGTAAGAACTGAATACATGAGACAGCTGATGAAGTTTGTGCAGGTCGATTCGTATGGAGCTTGTCTCAAGAACAAAAATGATCTGGTTGCCAGATATCGTTCAGCGAATGGCAAGGACTTTAAACAACTCAAAACCGAACTGGCCAAACGGTACAAGTTTACTCTGGTATTTTTTAACCAGGACTGTGATTATTTTGTCGATGATCGACTGAGCCATGCTCTGGATGCCGGCTCGGTTCCTGTGGTGATGGGTACAGACAAGCAAATCTTCGGCAATCCGTCATAAGAGTCCGTGATTTCGAGAATCCACAACATTTGGCCAGTTACCTGAAGTATCTTAACAATAATGAAGCTGAGTATAACAAGTATCTGGAGTGGAACTTGAAAGGACTTGGCGATATTAGTGGAACTGTTATCAGTGACTACTGGAAGTCAAAGTATCCACTGTATTGCCAAATGTGCGTTGCACTGTCGGAAGGGCGAATACACAAGGATGGTCTTCAACCAATAACGTGCAAGGCAAGGAGTTTTGAAGATTGGGGAATAACAAACGGAGCATAACTTTAGTATCTCATTAGCAATTATTCACATTCCAACTCGTGACATCATGATGTAACATTAATAATAATAAATAAATAAAATAGCGCGAACACTCGCAAGTGTCACGTGAACATGACACCTATTCTCGTACCCAGATCCCACTCTGTCTGACACTGAAAAGTGAGATCTGGTAAAGTTCGAAATAACGCCTATTCTGTATTGGATACTACTTAAAATATCGTCTTATTCTAATGCATGCTGTGTTTGGCTCTCGCTGCTGAAACATTTTCGCATGTTCGCGGGAACACTAGGGATTTTCCGTAGCCTGTCGGAAGAACAACTAAATAGTGTCAACAGTCTCTTTTCTTTAAAACGATCTCCCGTAAAGCTTCCTTTTGTGGCTTTTATAACAAAGTTTTCCAAACCTCTGTCTCGAAGAATTCTCAGAATAACTCCGTCGAATTCCAGGGATTCATCCATGTTTATTCGATCACAACAGACCGAAGGACAACTAAGAACAACGGGAAGGCCCGTATATCGGGCCTTGAAATCGAACTTTACCAGATCTCCCTTTCGCGTGGCAGAGGGTGATCTGGGTACGAGATTACATCATAACATGCTTAGCAAAGTACTGTAAAGTACACCTTTTCTCCTGAAACAACTCGTTTAAAAATATTCCAAAGGGTTGGAGGTGTTGACAGGTTTTCCTTTTAGTTATTAATCATGATGATATGGTCTCTTCAAGAGAAAATATAATAAATAGCGCTTCGCCTTCGAAAGGCGGAATTGTATTTTGAAATTCTGATTCTGAGATATGCGCAGTGCAGTTTCTTAAAATTGACGTATGAAAACACAGCTTTTGCCCTTTGCTGTCTTCTGGTTGCTGCGAGGCTTAGCGAGGAGCAACACTATTTGTGACTGACCGTGTGGGGCCTGGGCGCTTTATATATGGACCCAACACTCGACGATGTTTGTCGTTGGAGATGATTTTGAGTAGAATGATGCAGTATATAGGATCAGCGGCAGTGGTTGCCATGGTCCCTCTACCTGCTTCGCGCTCAATCGATAGAGATTTTTGGCTTTCGTTACTTTTAAGGGACTCGCGCTATATAGGGAAAAATTGTCTAAATGGAAGCGCAACATAGCGTAAACAACTGTCTAAATAACGAATTATGCTCGAGCAAAAATGACGAATATGGCCAATTTAGACTACGCGATTTGAAGAGGAAAACAAGAACGATTTCAAGTCAATACGATGCAGACTTCATTTAGACGAAATTATGTACAGGACACTTTGATTCGCTTGTGCGAGATATTGCCATGTTTTACTCGTTCTAAATTTGTTGAACTTTACTGTAAAATAGATTTTCACTCACCGATGTGTATTTAATGAATTCGTTATTTTTGCGCGTGCATTTAAGGTGGCTGGTAACGGTTTACAGCCCTTGCGCTTTGATTGATCGATACTACCATCTTATATCAGTTGATGTTAAAATAAAGGTGTCAAACGATTGCCTAATCATCAGTGAACAAGTTATGATAATATTTGTGACATAATAGGTTACCATAGCAACAGTATTACCTGTCAAAAACACCCTTATTTTTAGCTTTAAGTGCTTATAACTCAAAAACGAGCAGGGTGACCCCCATTTTTTATAATTGAATAATGATCAGCATGTTAAGATACAACTTTTTGCAAAGTTTAAAAACATTCTGCGGAGGGAATTCAGAGCCACCTTAAATTTTCGAAAATTTAAGGTGGCTCTGAATTCCCTCCTCCGTTTTCCTAGCCAAGGGAGCCAAAGTAATTGTTTCCTTCCCTAGCTATCGCAAGGATCCGGGGTATTTTGAAAGATGGTGACCGAATCCCGCGAATTAAATTACGGGATAACAGCCCACATCAACAGCTTTCAGGCCATGCTCATCAATTTTGTTGCAAACTCGTTATTATAAAAATTGTTATAATTTAAATTATATATATCACCTGTAATTATTATTTCATGACTCCCCTCGCAGCACTTGTCTTGCTATTAGCAATTAACTTCTAGTTGGTTAATTTGAATTTAAGAGCCGCGTGGACCGTATGGCAAGAAGCAATTTCCAGAGCACACTCACTACTTAAATATTTCAAAAGAGATCTTTCTGTAAGACAATTCACGATAAAGTCTTCCATTTGTGGCGCCATTTTTACTAGCAATGTCGTGCACGTAAACCGGCTAGGCCGGCTGATGTCAGCCCACTTTTCAACCAATCAGGGCGCTCGTTTATAATTACCCATCTGGTGATGTTTATGTCCGGTACGAAAGCAGTATCAGTATTCGTCCCTACTTCCGCTAACATTTAGCCTTCTTTCAGCAGGGAATTTTTGTAGTAATGTCAATTAATGACGTAAATTAATGGAGCATAACATCGCGCAGTCATAACAGTAGAACGTTTAATATTAATGCAACAAGTTACATTATTCACTTATAATATACTGAACAAAATATGGAGCTTCTGATTGGTCAATGACGAATGCATAAATAGGTTATAGTGTGCAATACGGATTTGTGATAAACGGTACTGGACAAGTAGAGCCATTATTGCCGCTTAATGACATTGAAATAAGCTTTCAGGTTAATGCTTATTTTCTGAGCTACAGTACTGTAATTCTTTCAAAAGTTCACGCTTGGTTTGCCTACGCGTTCGAATAAAACATGTGAGCCCTTTGGAAACCAGTAAAGCGTTTCGTGTGCAGAGTAGCGTGATGGCCGCAGCAATTTTGTTGAGAATATTATAAACAAAAAATCGTATGAACTGCTCGTGCATTTCGTGATTTATGGTCACTCGTGATGTTTTGAAAGTTCTCAAATTTTGAGAACTTTCAAAACATCACTCGTGCCCACGCGATGCACTTCAGCGAAAATTAAAATTATTTGAAGATCACAACCGTTCCGGCTGATTCGAAAGCAATCTAAAGGAAAACACAGAATCAGGGGGAATTAAATAATTAAGTGTATTCTGCATTTTTTCACGTCACGAGCTTGGGACAAAGAAAAAAATCCCGAGGTTATAATTAGAAATAGAATGATTAGTTTAAGAGTTAAAAATACTTGTTCTCTCCTGCATATAAATAACAACAGCGTTCAGTCTAGAGTCGCCAGTTTCATATCATAAGCGAACCAGGAAATGACGAGACTGTTGCTGAAATCAACTTAAAGACTGCAGCAACAGGCTATTTACAACGCATTTGATGTGGCCGACGAGGCTTGATACCGTTCAAAATCAATATAGCTCAATATAATAGCCAGTGCGGATATCAAAATTCTCTCCTTGTCTTGTTGACTTCATTTTAGACAGCACTAGCGTACGTACTGAGTAATCCACCGGAGCTGAACTCGGTTCGGTCTTTACTGAAAGCGACTGATCGATCAGTAATTGACTGGAGGTAAGGGAAATATTTAGATGTTATTGAATTAGCATGAGGTCTGTATTGTGGAGTATTGGTTGGGTTGTTTACAAGTTTATGGACCTCGCCAAATATCAATTTCCCCAATACGGACCGAACAAGCTATCATATTATATGATAGATATTTTAATCATTGCTGATACATCAATTCTCGGCAAAGGTAAAGTTTTTTTTTTAACACGGACAAAATATCGAATGTGCATACATCGATGTTATGTGTGCAATAAATCGAAAAGCAAAGATACAAAGATACAACTAAAAGATGTTCGATACAACTTTGAAAATATGTTAGATATAAAGATGTTCGATACAATTAAAAGATATTCGATACCTGAACTGAAATATGTTCGATACAACTAAAAGATGTTCGATACACTAAAATATTCTATACAACTAAAAATATGTTAATTTGATACAACTAAAATATGTTCGATACAACTAAAAGATGTTCGATACAACTAAAAATATGTTAATTTGATACAACTAAAAGATGTTCGATACACTAAAATATATTCGATACAACTAAATATATATTAATTTGATACAACTAAAATATGTTCGATACAACTAAAAGATGTTATAAAATATGTGGTTATTGTTCATCGTGGTTCATTAAATAGATGTTCGATACAACCAAACTGATGTGGAAGCGGGAATTATTTTAATTTGGAGAATCGGAAGCCGGATGTAATATTGCACCCAGGTTCCTCGCGATCCAACGCACAAGATACGGATATATTTTGTTATGGATCTAAGGGCTGACATTCGTCATGTAATCACCAGTCCTCCTACGTAGACTGATAACAAGCGCGCAGCTTCAACGAAAAACCAGAGCAAATCAGTTCGATTCTTCAGAGTTCTATATTGGTAGACTGGAAGAATACGAAAGACGAGAATCGATCGATGTATGCAACATAACACTGATGTATGTACATTCGATATTTTGTCCGTAAAAAACCTTCATTTTGACACGAGCCACTTGCACTTTTCATGCCAATTTTGTAAAAGTTTAACCAAAACTGTCCGCTAGATTCTTTTATGTAATTAATGGGTAAATAAAGTTGTTGTTGTAGATGTGAAGATAAAATTTTTTTTTTTTTTACTTAATCTAAAACAATTTTCTTTTGTTCAATGTTTCATAAATTCAGAAAGGGATTCGTGAAATGAGTTCTTGAGCGGTTCGTCTTAGCGGTCCGCATTGCAAAATTCGGACAGCTCAGGGAACCAATCAGAATTCTGGGTAAACCTGCATGTCATTCCGCGGTTTCCATGGCAACGTCAAAAGCTGCAGAGAAATTGTTGTCACAAATAAATGTCCGGGAGGAATGAATGAACAGCTACCGAAAGTTTGAGCATTCCAGAGTCAATCCTGTTTTCATCCTCGGGTGTTAGGTTGAGGAGACGTCTGACACTTCAGACTAATTTTTACTCATCTTTAGGTGATTTGCAATCAAGCCTGAGAGATCAGTTGTGACCCAATGCCTGCTGACAACACCTTTACCATCTACGAGAATTTGATGTCTCATTTCTCGCCATCAGAGTGTATTCCTTGGACAGTTGTACTGATCGCTGAATGTTTAGCAATAGTCACTGTAAACACCATCACAATTATTGTGTTTGTGAAGCGGCGCAGACTCCAGAGACGAGGGACGTATTTGATCATCCATCTTGCAATACTCGACCTCTTAGTCGGTGGCGTATCTGGACCTCTGTACATCGAATGGAACATGGCTCTGTTCTGCGATCTGTGGAGCTACAGTTTTAATGAACTTGGGGCGGACCACGTAAAGCTTGCTTTGATTATTCTGTTTCCCTTTTCGTCGCTGATCAATCTTGCGGTTATTTCTATAGAACGACTGCACGCAACATGTTGGCCACTTAAGCATCGCGTCATGGACAGACGGATTTATGCGGTCGCCATCTGTGTTATTTGGTTGCCGACAGCAGTGTGGGAAGGCTTTAGAATCGTTTTATCACATGTGTTATTCATCGGGTATTCCTCGCATCTTTCCATTTGTCTCGTGGTCATTTGTGTTTCGTATGCTTCTATTTTTATCAAAGTTCGACGCAGTCCGCCCCTTCATGTACAGCATCATGTTATGGCTCACAGAGAGAGAAAACTCACAGTGACTTTGCTTATTGTCACACTTGTATCTCTACTAACATGGCTCCCGAGCGCCATCTTCTTTCTTACTGTTTTTGTTGATGATAAGAATTTCTGGGGCCTCTCATACCTCTCACACTTTCATATGAGTGTTGCATTCACTGCGCTATCTCTCTGCAACTCATTAGTCAATCCTATTATATACACCATGCGAATACGAGAATTTCGAGTGGCGGTATGGGAACTCTTCTGCGGGGCTTCGGAGATGACCGTCGGAAATTTTGAAAGGAACCCTAAAAGGTACCAGAACCTCTCTTTATGGTTGTGGCTGGAATTCATTTTCACCTGCATAAGCTAAGAAGCAACGATTCTAAAACAGAATTACTTCCTATTAAATCCTAAAAGGCACCAAGATAACTCTGTAACTAACAGTGGGAATTTTAGATTTTAACACCCTAACCGGTGCCAAAGGTACGACGACCGCCCCCCCCCCCCCCCGTCACTTTTATATGGGAGTTCCCCTCCGGGGCTAGGGGCGTCGATCAAACGTAGCAATGTGTAACATTGGTTTGAGGCCTCGATATATTTTAATGGTTTTATCCTTATTATAAATACATTTACGAATACCTTGATGAATGCGAGTTTCCAATTTCTACTCACAGATGAACTGAAATACTTTAAACGAGATAAAAGTCAAATGCGAACAACCAAATTGGAAAGGGAAATTTTGATGTCGATAGCTCTTGACTTAAGAAAGGTGACTAAAAATGGCCATTTGGACCACTGGAAAAGAAACCATTGTAGATTCAAGTTTACACACACAAAGACAATGTTGAATATATTTTCCATCTATTTATTGTACCTTAAATAGTTCTAGTGAGTTCCTTCCTCGAATACAAGTTGTAAGGATAACATAAGAACAACGTGAAAAAAGACGTCAAGTTGTTGCTCAAACTAAACCAAATGGGCCATTCGCATTCAGGCGAACGACAACGTACAATAAGTTCTAAATTCACACCTAAGACATTCATTCTCAAATTTGGCCGAAGATATTAATCTTTACTTTTCGTGTGTTCACGATGATAGAAAGTCGTTATAAAATGCACTACTAGGCTCCGGTAACCTAAAATCTATGACACATTAATAATTAATTAATTGATGATACACTCTCGATTCATTCTCGACCCTCCCTTTTCCCTCCTTTCAATGAGTGCGCGCTCATTGTGCTATCAATTGTTGGACAGGGGGAAAAGGGGATGGGAGGGTGTTCCAACGACTTATGACACCGATTTTAGCTGTGGTAAGCCGTTTTTCCTTCAGAAAAAAAAAACAGGAAGGAAGAGTTAGGACCTGATCGTAGTTTACTTACGAGGTTAATGATATCTGTTCAAATAACTGGCCTTAACCCTACACGTATATCAACAAGAATCGCCGAAGAAGCAGAAGAATGAAAACATTTCAAGTATCTCTGAAGTATTAAATCTTATTGGACATATCAATGCCTTTCTTCTTTCTTCTTCTGAAGCCTGTGCAATAAATATAAAAGAAAAATTAGATTATCTTATATTATACTAGCTAAACATTTGGCGAAAAGACATAGGAAATGTAAAAAATAAAGAAAAGGGCACTATTATAGCAAGCTGACCAACAATGGTTTCTACAACACCAAGTAATACCCAGCAGACAGATACAACATCTGATCATGACGTGAGGCAACGTTTGTTTCAACTTCGACTTGTCTCGAAATTTAGAAAGATATTTAGAAAGCAAAAGTTCGAGAAAAGTTGCACGAAACATTCTCAAACTCATTAATAATTCATCAAGTTAAAACAAAGGAAATCATGATAACCGTGACGGTGGTTTGGATACCTGGTCTTAATTAGCATAGATTTGTGCGATTTTATTTCGATTCTGCGTTTACTGCTTAGTTTTTGTTTCGATTGGGAAGATATATCTTACACTCGAGTCAGTGTTTCATCCGATTTCCAAACACCTTGAATCGTCGCCAAAAATACTCGCATTTTCAACTCTCTTGTCGGTGTTTGGAAATCAGATGAAACACGATTTCTAAGAAACCGAAACTATCAACGATACTATTTCGAGGGCGAAACTGAGAGAACACACACAGCCTAAATAAATACCTGATATTAAACAATCTGAGCATCGCCGCTTCTTCTAACTTAACGGTGCGTTTCTGTTTATGGCCAATTCCAAACCGAGAGTGGAGATAATGGGTCCTATAAGGACCACCAGGACCTGATAATCATATAATTAATATTATAATTAATATTATATTCCGTGGCCAAAAACGTCTGTGCTTAAGCTCTCTATTGTCGCACTGAAGCGACGACAGCCATGAGTCGTATATCTAGTGATATTGATATTTCTCAACGAAAACTCGCCTTTTAGAGATTCCTCCTTTTAGAGATTCCGCCTTTTAGAGATTCCTCCTTTTAGAGATTCCTCCTTTTAGAGATTCCGCCTTTTAGAGATTCCCTATTTTAGAGATTCCGCCTTTTAGAGATTCCTCCTTTTAGAGATTCCGCCTTTTAGAGATTCCCTATTTTAGAGATTCCGCCTTTTAGAGGATTCCCATTCCCGTTCCCCATTCCCCATTCCCGTTCCCCCATTCTCGTTCTCTCATTCCCGTTCACCCATTCCCGTTCCCCTATTCCCCCATTCCCGTTCCCCCATTCCCCGTTCCCTGTTTTAGACATAGCCAAACTTAAACAGCACAATGAACCGATGAAAACTCGAAGCAAATTCAGGTAACTGACGTCAAGCGCCAAAACGCGTGTGACAAAGTTGTGATTGGTTTTGGTATTGCACCTGATTGGTTGCGTAGGTGGCGCGAGTTTTTTAAACCAATCACGGAGCGTAGTAAAGTAAAACCAAAGCAATTCAGCGATTACTTTCGACCCCCAATTGAAAACCGCTCTATAATAACATAATTGAAGATTTTACATAGGGAACGATTTCGTCGTCGAAAATTTCGCTCCAAATGAATATTAGGCCTTATGCATGATAAGTCAGTTGCTCAAAATTAATCGCCAAGCCTTCTTCTCAACCTCTGACACGTGCATACTGCGGTTTATTCCTTTTAACTCTCATGCTTTGTGAACTCGTTCATGATAAAATTTACAAGTTTGGACTTCGAAAGCGAGGCTCAGTGGTGGTAAAATTAGCTAGTCTGACGTAAATTGTCAAATTGACATTTGGAAACTCTTCGGTGTCCATTCAGTTACATTGCATCACGGAAAACGTCGAGACATGTATAAGTTCTCACAATACATTTCGAAAGACGTGATAATAATTGAGAAAGATATCTAAAGAGCTTACTGATAAATGATGGTAGAATACACTCGACTACTTGTGCAATTTTATGGCGCCATATTGGTGTCCCAAAGAAGGACACCAACATGATGGCGGCTGCATATTAAGTACTGTAATTTTCTAAAAAAATATTTTCGTAATAACTCGGTAATGAAAAACGCTACAAAGCTATAATTTGGATAGCCTGCGTCGCAGACGGACTTGACCGCCGGTAATGTCCGTCTGCGAATTAGTGCACAAATCCTTGTTCTAGACCCCCAACGACGTAACGAAATACCGGAAGGGCCTTTCGAAATCCCCTTTATTCTGATTGGCTATGGTAAAAGGCGTGACAGGCCTGTTCGAAGTTCGTGACATTTGCCGTTCTCTATTGAATTCAGTCTTCTGACCTACTTTGCCCTTCAAGAGTGTTTCTAACGGGCAAGATATGTTGTATTATGAGGAGGATTTTGAAGTAGAATAGCTATAGAGCCATCGACTGTGTTCACTCTAGCAAATTTTAAGAGGTCACGTTTGGTCTCCTGTCGGGAAAACAGATATTTACAACGCGTTAGTTTAGACAACAAACACTCGGCAAACCGAACAAGGTAGTTCCAATTTAAAACCTGCTGAATAGTTTCTGGGTCTTCCAAGTCCGTGATAGCATGCAATCGCCAGTATACGGCCCCAGTATACCCATATTGTTGAAATATTTAAACTTGGTCCTCCATCAGCGATCGTAAAAGGTGAAATCACAACAATAATACTCGATCATATATCAGCGACTGCGACAATCGGGAGACACTGAAAGATCAACGACTTTCCAAAACCTGTGGGTAAGTTGATAAACACGTTTTTACCCTGGAAGAAAGATTTGATCGCTTCTCGTTGTTCTGGGAGTAGCTCCGTTAATTCAAACTGAGCTTTCTCTAACCGCTTCGAAAGCTGCACTCCATTATATCTTCAGTGATTTTTTTTAATACTGTACTATATTTAGGCTCGCTTTCCGCTAGCTTCCGGTCCTAGCTCGCGTGAGATTCCCTTAGCCAATCACAACCCAATCATAGCTAATTGAACAATAGCTTTATGTAAAGGCCAATCACAGACAAGTACTCAGATCCTGGTACGTCGTTGGGGGTCTAGAACAAGGATTTGTGCACTAATTCGCAGACGGACATTACCGGAGGTCAAGTCCGTCTGCGACGCAGGCTATAATTTGGACGGAACGTTTATTTCTGCCTGCTCCATAACCTGTTAATTTTCTGATGTTGTTTACTAAAGCAAACAGTTTTTGTTACATGCATTGATGCAAACCACCAATTGACGACAATAATATCTCTCAACCAATATTGCGCACGACAATGAATCTGCCAGCTCTTAAACACTAGAGGAGATTGTAAATCACGAGCCGAAGACAAGTGATTTACAATCTTCTCCAGTGTTTTTCCAGATCCCAAGTGCATGGTTAATTGAACCGATAAATCATAGAATATTGTTTGGAGCAAATCCCCCCAAAGCTGTAATTAGTCTATTAGTGACTAGTTTAAAAACTAGTAACTTGGCTTGGCTTTTTTGAATTGGTTAGCGATCAAGTCAAGAAAATAAGGTCGCAAGAAATTTGACAGTTGTGAATTGGTATACTATACTGACTAAATATTTCCATGCAGGGTTTGTATCTACCTCCAGTCACGGATGGGAAATCTGGATGATCATGCATGTAGACTCCTTTACTGTGGTCTGTTATCTTTGGAATATTCCCTGCGATGATAGTAATGCATTAAATTTCTACTCATTAAGATAAAGGGGAAGTATTTCTCACTATATAATAACTATAATCCACCATATAATTTGTTTTGTTTTAGAAAAGCGTTGGCGAATGATTTGACCAATCATAATTTTCTCCATCATGCCACAATTGCACGATTTTTAAACGGCAAACGTCTGGGATGCTTGAAGGATAAAAGTGAGTCTTTAAAATTAGTTTCCTAGCAGAAACCCTTTAAACATGGCGGATTTGTACCCTGGATAGCTAATATGATGATTTTATCATGGCGACATATTGTTCTGGTAGCAAGATATTCCCCCGAAACAAGAACACACAATACAGGTTTCCTAAAGAACAAAAACAGGTATTATATCTTACCTGTAATAACTGCCGTGAATATCAATGACAAGAATGTCAACTGAAGAAGAACTCTGAACAACATCTAAAGATTCAAAGGAAATACAAGTTTTCAAACCTTCTGGCTTATTCGAACACTAATTTTATCAATACCGCATTGCGCGCAGTTTTCTGATCTTGTAGAGAGACCACTGGCATAAGAGATCAAAGGAAACTTCACGACAGTACAGTAGACGTTTGGGAAACAAATGATTGACATGACACCTGTTTTAAAACGATAGGGAGTTTAAGCAAACCAAGCTAAACCACGACGGCAAATGCAAGAACGCCGCTTAAGCCTGGTTTTCATATCGGTCAGGAAAATCCGAGACCATCGGGGATTTTGTTATTTCCCGACCGTCCCAGACATTCCCGACTCAGGGAGACAATGGGAGACATCTACCTCGTCGTGTCGGGAAGGAATTTCTGGGACGGTCGGGACTGAAATAACAAAATCCCCGATGGTCTGGGATTTTCCCGACATATGAAAACCAGGCTTAAACCTGAAAGGTTTAATGAGTAGTACAATGGCTATGCACGTGCGTTATCCAGTTTGGTACGTATACATTTCTTAGCCGTCCTCTGCAAAACTGCAAAACAACAACGTGAAATTACCAAATTCTGGGTTTTCGGAGAACGTGAGCCGCAACGATAAAGTTTTCAAGTTTTTCTTTGGATTTAGTCCTGCCGACCGATAGACAAACTCAATGGAACTAGAGATTCACTTGATTCTGAAATAAAATATAAATTCATTATTAAATCGACGTTGTCCTCGGCGTTGCCGTCGTACACACGAACGCCATCAGGCATTCCCAGCATATCAGTTTCAATAAAATGGGAATTTGAACTGTACTGTAGAAAACTGCTGTTAAAATTTCAGCCACAATGGGAACAGTCATGTTCCCAATGGCATTTGAAACTACTGGAATGGTGTTCCGCGACTTGCAGACACCCTTAAATTTGCTTGTTGCTCGTGCATTTTTTCAGTCACCTATATTAATTTGGCAATTATCGCTGTTATAAGTTGATTGTATACACGTGGAGTACAGTACGTGATTAGAAGATTTACTGCAGTTTTTCATCAAGTTTTAACCTCACACCTGTAGTTGATCATGAAAGTCACTATGAATATAAACACAACACAGCATCGTCCAAAATTTCGCGGTGGGACATTTTGTGTTGCCGTTTGGAGATCGTTAGGGTTCAAATCAAATTGGCCCGCGAATACAAGCGAAACAACCTCTCTAATTCATAACGCCAAATTTTCGTAATTAAAATAAATTTCGTTCTTTCTATTTCAGTTTTCTATTTATCTGTTATCAGCAGATATAGAAATGCGATCATTATTTTAAATGACGAGTAAATCATGACCATGTAGTACTTACAGTTGACGCTTCAAATTTTCACACTGATATTCGATCGCGTAGAAATATTTTCTTTAACCGTTTAAAATGGTTAGGCTTGGATTTACAGCTCAAAATCTAATGGCGAGCAAGTTAGACCAGAGAAAATTTCTAGTAGCTTTCAACTCGTCACAAATGTCATTCATGGTTTTCTCAGCTGGATATGGTTAATAATTAATATCACGAGCTTTCAGTCCTGTATCGAAGTTTCCTTATATCAAACCCTTTTCGCTAATAATCCAAACAATGGACGTTAAAAAAAGTCTCTGAAACCTTTCTGGTGGGAAATCAGTTCTACGTCAATTTAAATAGATTGACGCTCTAGTAACCACTGGTAACTACATGTGGAAAATGGCATATTTGGCTTTAGTGGTATATTCATTGTACATTAAACAGTATCGTCCCTGTATCCACCTGCGGTGAACTGGATATCTACCCCCGCCCGGCCCTGTCAACTTATTACTCGTTAATAAATTGAGGCACCTTCAAGTACTATTTCAAAACGAATGCGAGTGTTTCATCACGATTTCCAAACAGGCGAAAACAGATGAAAGCACGAGGCCGTAGGCCGAGTGCTTTTATTGTTTTCCAGTGTTTGGAAATCGTGATGAAACACGAGGCACGAGTTTTTGAAATAGCTTCTCAAACAAAAGCTTTAAAAAGAAAGCACTAATTAGTATTAGTAAAAATCTACTAGTATACTAATGCTAATGAGACAATCTGATTGGCTGAGCCTCTCGTACACTATCAGCCATTAGTGTGCAGTGGCTGGAGGTCGTCTACAAAAGTGCGGTTTCTTCTCGTTTCTCCGATGTTTTGGAGGAGGATTTGGAGTTAATACTAGACAATTGTTGTGATTTTTACTAAAACAATTAGATTATTCGCTCTCAATTTCTATGATGTGATAGCTGATTCGGCCTACGGCCTCATCAACTATCACATCATAGAAATCTCGAGCTCATAATCTAATTGTTAAGTAGTTGACCCGCATTGTTTTCCAGCTCTTAATTTACGGTTACCAAACGTAAGCTCTGGATAGTAGTAATGAAATATTGTTTGCACTTCTAATTAACAGTTTCTAAATCCGTTGGGGAAACATGATCACGAAGTCAAATGTAAATTAATGAAAATTTGTTATTTTGCATTTCGACCATGATGATAATTTACTTTAATGCCCTAAGTCATTCAAGTATCTTGTAGCTCAATGGAAGAGCGTCCGACTACTGTGCGGAAGGTCACAGGTTCGACTCCAGCTGGTAAAACATGGAATTATTTTTTTTCCTGGAAAAATGCTTCCATGATAATTATTTTTAAGTCTAAGTCATATAAATGCCGCAAGAATCTTGATATCCAATAAAATTGGATATGAACATCACTAGTGATGTTCATATGAAGATCATGAAGATCATCTGTCATTTCATTGGATATCAAGAATCATGCACGTGACAAACGTTCCCGCCACATGGTCTTTACCGGGTATCAAACATACACGTGACGAAATGCGTGGCTTCTCATTGGTTAATTAGCTCATGAATTATTAATGAGTTGACCATTTTCCACATGCATCACAATACCGCGTTTAGGTTAGAATCGCATAGCTCAGAGAATTCTCGCACTCTGATTGGCTATCGATGCGAGGTATTCAACGTGGAATTGCATGCCTGAGAAGTTGAATTGCATAGCTGAATTGCATGAAGTGAGTTGAAAGCGAGGCCCAACGCGAGATTGTGTTTGTTTACTTTCGGCATCGCAAATTAAAATATAAAAATGCGGTTTTCGTATGGTTTCAATGTTAGCATCAATGTCAGAAAAGCCAAAAGCAAACATGAGGGTTTTTTTTTCCAATGCGAGATATAAGAGTTAGCCAGCTTTGAACTCAAACTCAACTCTCTCGAGAAATTGAAGAAGCGCAATCATCGATCGATGCTTGTAAGTACAAGAAACCTGAAGAGAGGAAACTGGCTAAAACTACGGGACAAACAGTAGTATAGTAAAGTAAAGAGTAAAACGTTTAAATGACTTCATAGTGTCAGAGAAATAGCCACAGATGTAGCGGATAAACCTGGTCGTTAAACCACATGCGACTACAAAATAATAAGCTTAAGCTTTTTGTACTGCGCGAACAATTTCAAAACACGTAAGAAATAAACAGTACTTTTAAAAACGTCGTCAAAACGTCCGCTAGAAAAATAATACGCCAAATTTTCCCGGAGCTTTATATTTTGTTGAAGTGACACCGTCGATAGTTTGACCATAATAAAATTATCTTACTTCAAAACCCACTTGAAAACAGCAATCATTTAATACCGCGTGGTGATTTTTTCGGTAAACTCGCTAAAAGCACATTTGATGACACTTTTTTCAGTTCCGTTTGTAGCGAAATAGTCAACATTTTCGGCTAAAAGAATAGTTGTTTACATTCTTTGACTAATACTTTCGATAGCTTGACCATAAATATAGTTCTCTTGTGCTAACTGAAGCTACAAAAACAGCCGCTCGAAGATCAACAAGTGTTTACGCAGCACTGAGTACAAAATAAATTCACATTCGAAACGAAAACAAGTCAACGAGGTCTAAAAACCTTCTCTCAAACCAAGGATGGACTAAGCCATTGAAATTTAAAACGTAGAATTTTGTACGCTAATATAATAAGCTTAAGTTCTTTCGAGGTATAAAGCATAATCTTACTTACAGCATTGCTTGACGTCTTTTCCAAAGCTTTTCTTCCCGGGTTTTCTTTTGATTCATTTCAGTGTGCCGCGGCCGAAGTAAAAGTGTTCATCATTCTGTCTTCAGTAATAAGCTTATGTAGCTTTTGCTACTTGCCGGAGTTCTTATAATTACTGACAAACCCGTAAAGGTCTACAAATAACGTTTTCCCAATTAAAATGGAAAAACTACTACCACGAGGATAAAATAAAAAGTTTGTGACAGAATCTTTAGCTTGATTCTTATTCGTTCGCTTGCTCCTGACAGTCCTGACAGTTGACGTTGAATGGCTTTCGCGAAGATAATTCCTTTTCCTTTTATAAAAGGCCATGCGATTCAAGAACAATTCATTGCCTGACTCGTGAATTCCACGTTAAATTTCACTTGAAAAACCGATATCGCACTCATCGCTTCGCGATTCGTGCGATATCGGTTTTTCGCGTGAAATTTAACGTGGAATTCCTTCGTCAGGCAATGAATTTTTCTATAGTATCTGGGCAAGAGGATCTCATTGCGGTCAAGCGCATGGCAATAACCTAATGTAGTCGGCCCGTTTCCAGGTTCTCTCTTCTTCTTTTGCCGGGCGGGAAGAAGTGAGACCCTTGGAACGAGGTTTTTATTAGGTTGAGCCAAGAGAATATGAAGGGTAAGAGAGGTAATGTCCCATACATGGGTCATTTCTATGATAATCCATCTGATGCTATTTTTAGATCAGCTACGCGTTAGTCAATAGCCAATCAAATTACCCTATTTATGACACGTGATATCTTCTCTTTTTTTCTGCGTGGATAGCCGCGCGATCGCGCGTGGAGTACACGTTTCTTTCGCGAAAACAAAATGGCGGAAGATGCGGAGATCCGTTTTGTCGATGAATCTCAGTATGGTAAAGTTGTTTCAGCCACAAAAGCAATGGGAAAACGTTCTCAAAATAATTCTCCGACATGGCTGATATTAAAAGAACGTCACGAAGATGAACTGCTGAGTTCTACGTTAGAAAGTGACGATAGTGAACTAGACGAAGGGGAAGGAGAAATGTCAGATAATATTATTTGTCCTGACTATAGCACATCTTCCGATGACGGGGAGGTAAAAATAAAGATTCCTCCCATAAATGAAAGCCTAGGGCTTCCAAATTTAAACTGACGGCTGACAAACCAGGTGGGAAGCGCAAAGAGTCGAGTTTAAGCCGAGAGCAACCAAAAGTAAAAGATAGTAATCATTCATGATTGCTTGCTTATTACAATTTGCATTTTGACTAAGCATATAGTTTATCCACATTATGTCAATACATTCATATGTGAGCAAGCATGTACATCATCTTGAGAATTAAATAAAGCAATTTCAAAATCTTATATCCCTAAACTTACAGGATATCAGAGTCTGTACAGTGTAAATAAATTAATTTAATTGCAGCTATAGTGCTCAAGACTTGATGATTAAATTTATATCATTTCACTTGTGAACTGTTTTACTGAACACACCATTCAAAATTGTCTTTTTAAAATCTTATATATCCCTAAAACTTATCAGAGTCTGTACAGTATAATTTCACTTTGCAGTGCAGTGCTAAGACTGGATATTATGTTTATGATTAAATTATTATTTCATTTTAATATGTGAACAGTTCCACTGAACACACCATTCAAAATTGCCCTTTCAAAATGTTATATATATCCCTAAAAACGTACCGGATATCAGGCTGTACAGTGTAAATTAATTAATTTCAGTACAGTGTTCAAGACTGGATGTTATGTTGATGATTAACTTATATTATTTCACTTATAAACTGTTTCACTGAACACACCATTCAAATTATTATTTTACTTGTGAACAGATTCACTGAATACACCATTCAAAAATTATTTTCAAAATCTTATATCCCTAAAACAGGATATCAGAGTCCGTACAGTGTAAGTAAATTAATTTAATTGCAGTGCTAATACTGGATATTATGTTTATGATTGAATTATTATTTCACTTATGAACAGTTTCACTGAACACACCATTCAAAATGTTATATTTATATCCCTACAAACTTACAGGATATCAGAGTATGGACAGTGTAAATAAATTAATTTAATTGCAGTGCTAAGATTGGATATTATTTTTATGATTAAAATATTATTTCACTTGTGAACAGTTTCACTGAACACACCATTTAAATTTTTTTTTAAATCTTATATACAGGTTATCAAAGTATATACAATGTAAATAAATAAATTTCATTGCAGTGCTCAAGACTGGATATTATGTTTATGTTTAAATTAATATTTCACTTGTGAAATTTTCACTGAACCGACCATTCAAAATATTAAACTTACAGGATATCAGAGTCTGGAATGTATATTTATCCCTAGATTGAGGTGGATCATTGGGTCCATTATCTGTGAAATAGGCTTTAGTAATAACGTCATGATTGGGATTGATTAAGACAGATAATTTAAAATTTTCATAATGTGACTATTAAGAGAGGATAAACAGTATTAATTATTCTACAAAATGTTAATGGATACACATGAATGTCCACAAATAAATGAATATCCTCAGGATCTGTCATCATGATCCATTTGTGGATATTAATATAATTTGCAAAATATTTTGGACTGCAATACAAGTGGGTTGAAAATAGATTTACTCATGATGTGACAAATTAGAGGTGGATCGAAGGAAGATAGTCAACAAGAACAAGATGTGCATAACAGAAATAACTCTCAGGTCAGAGAGTTTATTCTTCTCTGCTTTGGCTGGATAAGATTTCTCCTGAAGCAAACCAGAAATGTCCACCGGCCACACAATATCCCCACGTTTTATTAAATCTCTTCTAAGAAAATTGCAGGTATATTATTTGCTCCATAATTTATATGTCCTCATGTTGCTCTGAATACTGCTTTTCAACTGCTGACGATAATGACATAAAGCCGGGCAGATGCTAGATGCTTCCAGATGCTACAAGTTCTATTTCAGAGTGAATTCCCAACTGAAAACACTGAAAATTCAATCAATCGTTCGGCCAAGAAAATTATTCAAGGTCCGGTTGTCTTCGTTCGTACGCTTCCACAAAATTCAAAGCTGAGGATTTCTTCTCCAGTTTTCGCATCAACAGTGTGTGGAGTTTTTCGCTTCCTTTACTGCGGAAGTCTAGGATATCTTTTTGGTATACTGTTCAGAAAAATAGGAGCTGTGGGCAACAATAAAAGTAAAGTTAAGCTTATTTAAAAGTCGTTTAATTATAGAAAGAGGTTTACTGAAAACTATAAGCTTATTAAGCTTATAAAGTCCACAAGCTTACACGGTAAGTTTATGCTATCTCGAACCTATAAAGGATCTATAAGCTTGAATTATCTTACCTTCAGTAAAAAAAATACTTCACTAGAACATTCTCCTTCACAGAAACTTGTCTCTTCCTTTCTCCGTTTCGAATTTGCTTCCACAAACCGAAACGCTTCTGGAGTGTACTCCTCATTTCGCCTTCATGTAAGCACTGCACGAAACACCCACGCAACGCGCGCGAAGACAAATTATCCGAGGTGCACTGGTAACGCGTAGCTGATCTAAAAATAGCATCAGACGGATTATCATAGAAATGACCCATGTATGGGACATTACCTCTCTTACCCTTCATATTCTCTTGGTTGAGCCGATGATTGGCATCCATGCATTTTTTTAACGACAGCCATTCCTAATCAGTGTTCAATTCAACACGCGCGTACGTCAACGAGTCTAATGGACGAAAATAGAGTGGTAAAGTGTGACGTCACAAATTGTCAAGTTATTTTTATCAAGCCTCAAGATTGCTGCAGTATGATCAGCCACAAAATTTCAACTTGCTAGCACAAATAGAACATAAGATATATAGAGGGTCTATAGAGGTTCAAAGTTTGGTACCGTCCCATAAAAACCTCTCTAATTTTGCGCCTGTTCTAAACTGAAGGAACAGACGCAAAATTAGAAGGGTTTGTATGGAGAAATTAATTCCTGAAGTTCCCACATCTCAGCCGCAAATTGCAATGGAGAACTTATTTTTGGCAAGTGGACGATTTTGTCATGCTAGAGTGCTAGAGTGATGTTCATATTGATATTACGTAGTTACCTGGGGGTGGGTAGCGGGTGAAATATGTGTCCCATCCCTTCCTCTTGGCTCAAAATGGACTGACCCACCCCTGCTCGAGGGTTGGAAATGACATAATTCCGAAAATAAGCCCCGGGACTTTTTGAAGGGCTTAGGAGGTCATATTCGCAGGGGCTTATTATAGGAGGGAAATTTAGGTTCCAAAATCGGATGGGCTTAATAATTGGAGGGAAATTTGTGTCGGCAATTCTTCAATGTGCAAATAATAATATTGGGGCGTTAACTAGAAATTCGTGACAACGTAAATCCTCTGAACACGTCAACTTCAAACACAATGGCAATAAACTTTATTGAAAATGGAATACCGTACATCATACCAGTTTATAGTTCATACGGTAGTTTATAGTTCATACCGTAGTTTATACTGTAGTTCCCAAATATAAGCCCCAGGGGGCTTATATTCGGGGGGGGGGGGGGGGCTTATTACAGGAGTCATTTTTGCGTTTCGAATTTGGAGGGCTTATATTCGGAGGGACTTATATCTGTCTTGATTCATCAAAACATACCCGAGAGCTTGGCCAGAACCACCAACCAGTTTCTGGTCCCCCTACCCTTCCCGGCGGGGAAATGATACACCCAAGGTCTGCACATTGCTGGATGCTTCCCAACCCTGGACCAAAGCAGCTCAGCTAGGCAGCGAAACAGGGAAAGCCACACAATGCAAGTGATAAAAAGCCAAGTAAGGGTCACTTGAGATTCAGCGACAAGTGCACCCCTAGCCCCTTCCCTAGCCAGGCAACAGTGCAACCCCTGACCCTCTACTTCCTGGGGCTGTTAGGTCATGGACTGGTCTACCTGGCGAAGTGGTCCATGACGTCCCCGCCCCCCCCCCCCCCCCCCCTCAAAATTCTCGAACGCCAGTGGTCGGTGGAAGGGGTGGATTGGAGGCCCCGGCCTCCAATCCTTGGTCACCAAACATTGACCATGTCCCCTCCCCTTGCCAGGGAGCAATTCACCCCCTGAGCCTGGAGTCGCTGGGGCGGTCAGTCCTTGGACTGGCCTACCTAGCACATGTGTCCAAAACAGTCACCCCCTCCCCTCCACTGAAATTTTGCCGACACCATAGGCTTGAGGTGGCACACAAAACCTTGCTCCGAGCGGGTATGTTTTGCCAAATTCGGACAGATATACGGAGGGGCTTATTTTCGGAATTTTAAGGTATAAAACCCTCAAATTCACTCAGTACGTAAGCGCCCCCTTAAAAAGCAGTCAAAACGAATGTATGAAGTAAGAGAAGGCAGAATTACTCCAGATTTCTGGCAAAAATGAAATTTTGGACTTGACAAGGGAAAAACTGAAATTTGAAATAAGCGCCCCGGGTGCTTATTGGAGGATTTACGGTATTGCAAAATTTATATTTGCCAGAAATTGACATCGTAATCTACAGCCACTGTATTTCGCATCATTCATGTCTGCATCTGTTCCAAAGTTTTGACAAAAGGAGCAAAATGGGGAAAGCCTAAAATCTCAGAGTGAACCCATGCAGGTTAGAGTGAGAAGGGCAATCGCATAAATGCAAGCCAGTAGGTGTCCGGGGGCATGATTCTCCGGGACATTTTTATGGAATTGATCACTTTATACTGAATTACAGCGTCAGATCAATATGATGAACCACCACCTATGTGTAGACCAAAACTGCTTGACTCAATCTCTTTGCAAGGACTAAAAAAACTAATGACTAATGACCAATGACTAATGACTCTGTCCCATACCGAATAATGAAATTGATTGAAGAAAAAGACCCCATTTAAATGAGAGACAGAGACCGATCAAATATCAGCATCAATGCATATGTTTATTGCATAAAATCAGTCAGCATCATAACAAGCTTGGAACCAGTTACAAAGGTTAAAGTCCCTTATACATCTAAATACGTCAGATCCCTTTACATCTATAGATTACCCATCATTTTAACAAAAATAAAATAGTGCCTCATATCAGAACCTAACTAATACAATGTTTTCCGTCAGCGTCATTTTAGCGAATAAGCAATTGATGCTATAATTTTTAATTACTGGGACCGTGGGATTTCTTCAATGATCAAGCGGGACACTGAATTCCAGCCTGTATTGCCATTAGAGTTTCCATATCCAGCACAGTTTCCAATGTTGATCCCAACACGGATTTTGCCCTTGTGAATGTTGTCACAGGAGCCCTCTATTGCTCCGGGTCTGAAGTTATCGTAGTTGTGTCTGAGGTAGAACACCGCGTCAATAGGCAGAGGACCACTGCACTCGGCACCATTAAAGGTGATAAACCATCGCTTACAGCAGTAGTTACACCCACCCACGTACAAGTTGCCTTGGTAAACAACGCGGAGAGCAGTGTCATCTTTCGTCTTGTTGAAAACGCAGTCCTACGAAATAATTTACCCCATCTACATTAGTTAATCGAAAAGGAAAGATAGCCATCATTCGTGCCAAAAATATTGCTTATCTCTGTTCTTGCTGTTGTATTAAAGTTGAATCAGTTCAAATCAACATGGCAAGGTTTCTCCTCTGAATTAAATTTTCGAAAATTTAAGGTGGCTCTGAATCCCCTCCGAGGAATTTTTTAAACTTTGTAAAAAGTTGTATCCTAACATGCTGCATTATTCAATTATAAAAATGGAGGTCACCGAGCTCGTTTTTGAGTTATAAGCACTTAAAGCTAAAATTAAGGGGTTTTTGACAGGTTATACTGTTGCTATGGTAGCCTATTATGTCACAACGATTATCATAACTTGTTGACCGATGATTGGACATTTGTTTGATACCTTTATTTTTACATCAACTGATATGGGGTGGTAGTACCGATCCATCGAAGCGAAAGGGCTGTAAACCGTTATCAGCCACCTTAAAGGGACACTGTCCTGATTTTAGCATGATTTTGGGAAGCTCAGAAACATATCTAGATCATAGGAAGTTGAACAATAATGATTTAATTCTGTAGAATAGCACTCGACAAATGACAGGAACCCATTAGGAAGTGAGGATGACAAACGACAGCGAGGATGGAAATGGATTGCAATATGAATTTTTGAAAAAACGTTAGGATGTCAGTTTTTCAAAGTTTCAAATTTGGCTCGGAAATCTTTGAAATTTTGCAAAAATTTTGTTGCAGTATGGAAATTCTTGAAGAAATTGCTTTTTATCATTTAGTTAGAGTTTATTAAGTTCTTATTCCATAGCTGATTTAGGACCATTTCATGCACTTATAACAGTTTTGAGCAAATACGCCGGGACAGTGTCTTAAGCTAATTAACAATTATTCCATGAACCCGCGTTGGATACGATATGATAGATAGCCAACGAGCGCGTAGCGCGAGTTGGCTATAATCATCTCGTATCCAACAAGGGCGAATGGAATAATTGTTTTATTAAAAACTTTAGTAACTTTAGGTGAAATCTTTGGTATTACTTTTTAAACAAGACTATAAATCGACTGAGTGATTTTTCAGTTCGATTAAATGAAGCATGATTTGTATGAAAACGGCGGCAAACGTCTGGCGACCGGCGCTGTCTTCCGTCTGTTCGGTAAACAAGCTGAATGAAAATAGAGCTGCAAGACATAATTTTCTTCGGATTAATATTCGCTGTTTCTTCTAAAGTTTCGTATATTCTGGAAAATTGTGCAAATGTGGAGCTGAACATTTTTCATTTTACAAGTTGAACTGATGGACAGCTGAACGGGTTGTTTATACGGCAAGCAAATCGTGCACGTCTGCAGAATTGTGTTGAGACGAGCGAAACTGAGCCAATTGAAATCAAGTTCACTGAAGTAAAGAGAAAAGGAAAGAGTCAATATCTACATGCATGGATGGAGAGAAAAAGAGTGACCTTCCAAGATAATCAGTTCTCTGTGAAGTGATCCGGCTTCGATTGTACCATCGCCAACGCTTGACGAACTGTGACTGATATTGTTTTCCATGCTTCGTCTCTGATGGATATTTATCGTGCTGATTTTAAAAGCTTAGTCCAGCTGGAATTAACAAGCCTCTTCGAAATACAAGGTAACAATACTGAATAGGTTAAGCTTAAATATTTTGTAGTGTAATTCATTCATTTTGAACGAATTTGTGCAGATTTATATTGGTTTTGAATTTCGGACTTTCCCGTAAATTGTTTCAGGCTTCCTTTTATAAATAGTACTCGTTCAGTTGCATTTGTTGTACAATTACAAGCATTTCCCATGATTTCGTTCCAAACTTTGCTGCATTTTCTAGCAGTTTTGTTACTTCGTCTTCAGTCAATTCTGCCGTGAAACAATTTCCTCCGGCGGCCATTGTTCCTTGGAGAGAGAAAAAAATTCAGCTCTCTTTCTCGCCGATGCGTTCATGGTATAATGGCTCATATCCCATGGCCTCTAAGCCAATCAAGACTCTAGAAATGCATGCATTATCCAATGGTTCAGTTTTTAATAATGGCTCATATCCCATGGCCTCTAAGCTAATCAAAACACTAGAAATGCATTATCCAATGGTTCAGTTTTTAATAAATTGCTAATAGTCACTATGCTCTAATTGAATAAAAGGAATTGAATTTGTTTAACGAGGATAATACGACTGACAAACCTGTGGCCGTATTCCAGATCTTATAACATAGAGGGCAAAATTACTGAATGCTGATTGGCTGAGACAGAGGGCATTTTTCATTAATTTTGGTTTGCCCGGGGCAAAATTACTTGATCCTAATTGGACGAGCGGCAAAATTCCTCGCTCCTAATTGGCTGAGCGCGCTGCACTTAGTTGGCTTCTTGACGGCGGGATTTTGAGCAGAATTTTCAAAAACAGCGCTCGCTTGTACGTCGCTTCGGAGTTTGACTTCAGTTTCCCGAGTTTAATATTTGATGAAAAAGGAATGGAAACCGTTTGATAGCTTGAAACGAAATTCCGAAAGCTGAATCTGAGTGTTTCACTCGAAACAACAGAAGATTATTTCAGTTGAAAACTAGAAAACATCAGCGAGACACTTGGCAAGTTTGAAACGAAATTCATTCATGGCGGCCAACTGACTTCTTCGCTTTTCTTCTGTTATACGGGCTTCATCATGTGCAACCCAGAGTAAAGAGCACAGAGTTTGTTCAAAGAAAGAAGAAGGCCGACAAATTGAACAGGAGAAATTACCTCTACAAGTTTGTTTGGAGTCGTCGTTTGCTGTTTTATCGATGTAGGATTGACATGTAAAGCAGCTCGCAGCGGAAAGCTTCAAAACATACAAACAGGTGAATAAAATTACTTTTACTTGGCTTGAGTGTAAGCTTGTTATTTTCACGACTTACATAACGTTATCCTGTTCTGAACGTACGGGTTTGCTCGATCTCGCTGTGATTCTGTGTGATTTTAGGAAGGAATATTTTCGTTCCGCCGGCTGAATTTAGCTTCAATTTAGCTTCAAGAGATCATAGTCTCTTGATGTTTTCCGAAAATTTTGCCCTCTATGTCATAAACAAGTAATCGCATGTTTCCTCGTAAAATTAAGGATTAATATCACTTGTGTTTTCAGAAGTTGCAGAAATTGCCCTCGTCGCTGCGCGACTCGGGCAATTTCTGCAACTTCTGAAAACACAAGTGATATCAGAGGTCTATAACTAGAGGTTTCCATCTCTGGTATTGGGTCTTGGCCCATCAGATTCGCAGTTAGGCTATTTTTAGACATTTTTCGCGCGAAACTAGCAGCCAATCACGTTGAACCATTTTTAATGATACTCAAAGGCAGAAACTTTGCCGGCCAAGGAAAAGCGAAAAGCGTCACAGCAGAATGTAATAATTGTTTAAATACTTCACTAAATTTAGGTCAAACTTCGGTATACTTTTTGTAAAAACTATAAATCGACTGAGTGATTTTTCAGTTCAGTCTAAATGAAGCATGATTTGTATGAATTCGGCGGCAAAACTTGGCGCGGTGTTCAGTTGGCAAGTTGAATGAAAAGAAAGCAAGACAAAGTTTTCTCCGCGAATTATAAATCTTCGCTCAATCTCTCCAAAGTTTCGTATATTCTGGAAAATTGTGCAGATGGTTTAGCTTAACATAGGAAGATTCGAAATAATAATTATTGTGGAGCTGAACATTATATTCATTTTACAAGTTGAACGGACAGCTACACGCAGCCGAAGATTTCACTTGTTTACATGTATACGGCGGGCAAAACTTGCGCGACTACAGAAGTTACGAACGTCTGAGCTTAAAATCAAGTTCATTGAAGTAAAAGAACAAAGGAAACCCTCAATATTTACATGGATGGAAAGAAAGAGAGTGGTCTTCAAAGAGAATTTCACTGTGAAGTGATCTTTGAATGATTGACTATCACGAACGCTTGACGAACTGCCGTAAGCTTATAAGCTTTATATATCTGATCCATGGATATTTATTGTGCTGATTTTAAAACCTTAATTCAGCTGGAATTGACAAGCCTCTTCGAAATACAAGGTAACAATACTAAATAGACAAAGCTTAAACTTGTGTTGTAAACAGGTTTTCATTCTTTGGACGAATTATCCTTAATTGTCTGATCTTCCCGTAAATTAATTTCAGGCTGCCTTTAGTGCTCTTTCAGTGGCATTAGTTGTACATTTTTACAGGCATTTCCCATTAAATATTTCGTTTCAAACTTCGTGCATTATTTAGTGGAATTAACTTTTGTTTGATTTAGAAGGGCCACGGTTTTTTACTTAATAATTTTAGCCAGCGTTTCAATCGACGAACAAACCGTCTTAAACAAAAATTGTCGAGCTGGCACGTTCACTGACCATTTTTGTCAGGCATAGTGCGTGATTGGCTGCTGGTTTCGCGCGAAAAATGTCTAAAAATAGCCTAACTGCGAATCTGATGGGCCGCGCGCAATGCTAGATGGAAACCTCTAGTTATAGACCTCTGGTGATATTAATCCTTAATTTTACTCGGCCCCATGCGATTACCTATACTAATTGTCATTTAAAGGTTTTTTGTGGAGAGAGGAAAACAAGGACGAGAATCAACAACAAACTCAACCCAAATATGACTCCAATCCCAGCAAGAATCGAGCCCGGACCACATTGATGGGAGGTGAGCGCTCTCAACACAGCGCCATCCCTGCTCTCAGTTCATTGGAATAAAAATACAACTATCCTTCGATTATTATTTATTTCTAAAAGAAAAATCCTCTAAATTTAACGCTCACCTTGATAAGACCACCGTCTTGACTGTCTTCAATCTTCCACGCACACTGTTTCCAGTTTCTGTGGTCAGTGTCTGCACCTCTTTGTCCAACTTCTCCTTTAACACCACGTGACCCAATAGAACCAGCCACGCCCTTGTCGCCTTTAGCGCCATCTCGACCGTCGCGGCCTGGTAACCCGTTATATCCATTACGACCAGGAATACCTCCCATACATGACAACTTAAGAGAAAAATATAATATAATATATATCGTTTGTTTTGTTTTTATTTCTTACCAAAAAGAATAATAAATTATGCAAGTCACGCCACAGAAAATCAAATAATGGATTAAGGGTTGTACTGAATTGTGTATTCGTACATTTCAATCTAAAGTAACTTGATTCCGAGACTGGGTAATAAAACAACAACCAAAAATTACATTGATTGAAGCAGAGAGCAGAGTGAAGAACACGTTCTTGATTTATTTTGTTTTATTCTCCCAAACCTTTAGCTCGTATTAAAGTTATAATTTTAAATAGAGCAAAAATGACATGTACCAATTGCATGGTTTACTCAAGTGTCTCTATGCTTTTACAGCTGTCAGTTGTGTCGCCGAGAATACCAAAAACTTCCAAGTTCACAGTTTAAGTTCGGTTCGTTCGCTCGAACACAAGTTTTTAATTCTAACAAACACGTTTTATTTTACATCGAAGCAATAGCTAATATATCTGGCTATGTACCTGCAGCCTGCTATGTACCTGCAGGCTTCTTTGAGCCAACCGGAAGTTCACTCAAGTTAAAATTTAAATTCGTGACAATTCCGCGATACTCCCAAGCCAGGAAAAAGTTCCTATTTCAGCAGAGAGGAGCCTTTGTATCTGCTTCCTTGCTCGATTTGCTGCTGCTCCAGTGGGACGTAACATGGTCGAAGTATCTTCCTCAGTTTATTTTAACTGTTCCTCATCTTGGGTCAATTCAACTTCTTGGCCATTACCACATTCTAATGGGTAGAGTAGATTCAGGGTCTTTTGAGTACTTTCTTGGTTGGAAGAAGAACCTTGGCTGCCCGAAATTTTCCATCTCTGCTTGAAATCAGTTCTGTGACTCTTCCCATTTTCCAGACTCCCCGCGGTAAATTATCCTTTAGAAGCACCACACTGTCCACTCTAGGCTCTTCTGCTGCTTGAATTCGGGGACCCTTCAGATATGTCTGGCCTCGTTCTCGTAGGTTAAGCAAGTAATTATCTTTTCATACCCTCCAGAGTGAGTTAAAGTGTTGCTGATCTTTACCCCAGAGTTCCAGTAGTTTATCACCTGAACTCTCCTTTTCTTTGTTGTCTGGATCTTGTAGATTGTCAATCTCAATTACTGGGGTGCCAGTCTTGGGATTGAGAGTCAAGAAGTCAGCTGGTGCTAGTGTAAATCCAGAACCAAAGTCTTCACCAACGTAGACAAGTGGACGAGAGTTGATAACAGCCTCTGCCTCTGTAAGAAAGGTTTCAAGCTTTTCCTCAGACAAGCAAATCTTTCCAATTGATTTCTTGAGAGCTCCCTTAACGGTAGCCTGATTCTCAGACGGTCCGACTCGGTCCCCCACTCCCTCTGAGTGGGGGACCGAGTCGGACCGTCTGAGAATCAGGCTACCTTAACGGTGCCAACCAGTCTCTCATAACATCCACCCATCCAAGGGGCCAGCTCCACTATAAAGTTCCATTCAATCCCTTTATTGGCAGTATAACTTTGAACTTCATGGCTTGAGATTGTTTCTTTCCAGGCTTTATCAACAGCAGTTTTGCCGAGCTTAAATTATAGGACATTGTCTAATATAATCTGCGTATGTTTTCCTCGTCTTGCTATGAATCGTCTGAGTCCAAGCAGAAATTGCTCAGCTGTCATGTTCTTGATCAGTTCCAAGTGGATAGCCCTGACAGCGACACAGGTGAAAAGACATACCCAAACTTTTTCTTTTGAATTTTCAGCTTGGATGTACAGGGGGCCAAAATAATCTAGTGAATGGAGCAGATTTTGCCACTTTCTTTCTGGGCCACGGAGACATTGATGGAGATTTGAAAGGTCCACCTTGAAATCTCTTGCAGGTTCCACAGCCATGAATTGCTTTCTTCACTTCAGCTCTTCCCTGTGGAATGCAATATTCATTTCTGAGTTTATGGGAAACACCAGAGTGGAAGAGTTTCTGGTGGTATTCTTTGATAAGTAGTGAGGTGAAATGGCTCCTTTTAATTGGAAAGAAGTATTGGATAAATTGCCTCCAGAGGCAGTTCAGCATGAACCATTCTTCCATGGCACCTCAGTAGTCCATCTTCATGAAGTTGAATCCAAAGTTGATTTTTGTAATCCTTTTTTTGACGACTCCACTTGTGTCTTTGAATGCTTCAGGGAAGTTGGTCTTTTGGATGAGCTTTATCCATATAATTTTTGCTTTTTTAATTTCAATAGCCTTCGGCTCTCCAGTTTGAGCTTTTTCTTTTCTGGATTTTCCAATGAATCGTCGAAAAGTCGAAGAAGGGAGGAGTATTTTGTTTTCATCCATTCCAAAGGGTGTGGATTTCTCTTTGTTTTCAACCCTCACTTCTTTGATGCTCTCTCCAGCCAAGTTGAAGGTTTCGTAGAAGGTCTTCGGACCCTTTGTCTCACTTTCAATCTTCTCCAATGTTTCTTTAGTAACTTCTGGGATATTCCAACTTGCCATGTTTGTTCACTGTCTTGAAGCCACTTTGGTCCATGCCACCAAATATCACATTTGTTCAGATCCTGTGCTGAGACTCCTCTTGTTGCTAAATCTGCAGAATTTTGACTGGTGACGACATAACGAAAACTTATGTCCTTTGTTTTAGTGATCTCCTTGACTCGATTCTGAACGAAAGTTGTTAGGGGCTTCTTGCTCGTGATCCAGTGAAGAACACATTGATTGTCTGTCCAAAGGGATTTCTTTTCCACAGGGAGTTGAAGCTGTTCCTGTGCAAAGTTGAACATCCTGACACCAATTAGCACCGCTAGAAGTTCCAGTCGAGGTGTGCCTAATTTCTTTATGGGAGCTACTCTTGATTTGGAGAAGAGCAAATTAACACCAGCATCATATTTCAAGTAGATAACAGAGGCGTAAGCCTTTGTGGGTGCATCACAGAAGCACAGCAACTGACAGTTGGAGTTACCGATGAATCTATGAATGGTTACCATGCATGGAGATCCCTTCCATGTCTTTCTGAATCTTCATCCATTTATGAAGTATTTCTTCATCCAGTTTCTCAATGATTTCGTTCTTGACTTGATCTTGGATGATGTTTTCATACCTTTGAAGTAACTCTGGATTTCCTTGAATTCGTTTCAGTAGAGAGTTCAATCTACCAAGAGTCAGTTGGTAGTTGTCTGGAAGTTGTGGATTTTCTTCTTTCCATGGCCAAGTAACTTCATATCGCCCGTTTGTCTTCCTTACAGTGTCATTAAAGTTTTGAATGGCTTGTTCATCATCAGAATCGTTGACAGGTTCCTTGATTCCAATAGTTTCCAGTTTCCAAAATTCTTCTAAGTTTGGTTTCATAAAGTCATTTGAGCTATCCAGAGTAGTGAAAAAGGATTGTTGATGGGAAGTACCAGCCATTAGGAACATTGAAACTTCTGAAGTTTTCTTTTCTTCAGTTGGCAGTCTTCCAGAGAGGATCCAACCCAGGTGAGATCCAAGTAAGTAGAGTCCAGGACCCAATTTTTGCCTTTCTGATAACACCAGATCACTGTAGTTGTCATTTCCAATCAACAATTCCACAGTTGACACTTCCAGTTCATTTGGAAGAGTGTCTGCAAGCTGATGTTCCTATAAGAGGGGTTCAAACTGCTCAGAAGGTGCCCTCTGAATCATACCAGTAATCTTTGGAACCACATCTGCTCGAATCTCCATCATCTCTCCATTCTTTAACTTCAAACCAAATTCAACCACTGGAGTTTTGAATTCCTTAGGCTTTGTAGAGCCAAAAGTGTAGACAGTCAGGATTTCAGTATTGTTGGACCTCAGTTGAAGTTTATTTAACAAATCTTCGCTTATGTAAGTTCTTTGGCTTCCACGATCTAGTAAAAGTCGGGTAGACTGCTTCTTTGAGGTCTCGAGGTTTACAGTATCTGCTAGTGCAGTCTGCATAAGTACTTGTTCGTTGGAAACCAGTAATGAACTTTCGGTTTCGGATGCCATTGAACGGTCAGTAAACATAGCCAAAGTTTCATTTTCTTCATTAGAAGAAAACATTTTAGGACAAAGACTTCTGTGATGATTTCCAACTTGTTGGCAGTGGAGACATGGCTTGTTTACTTTGCAATCTTTCAGTAGATGATTTGGCTTCATGTAGGTAAAGAAGTTTCCCTTGATTTTTGTCTTTCTTGACTGAAGAGATGGATAGATTTTGCATTGATCACTCCAGTGATCCCTTATTTGACAGTAAAAGCAGCCCATCGTTGGACCTTCAGTGGTAGCTTCTTCATTTCTAGAAAGTAAGACACCAGTAGTCGTGACCCCAGACCATTTTGGAGAGAACCATTTCTGCTTTGAGGACTTCATTATGGTTTCCTGAGCTTCAATGCTCTGAGTCAGTTCAGCTTGACGTCCTCCAGCCTCTTGAGCACAAATATACGGCTTGAAAGCCTTTCGGATTCTTTCCACTGTCCATTTCTCTTCCATGTCCTTGTATTCTTCCATCCGGGATATCACAGTCTTAGGTAGCTTTGATTTGACGAGGAAAACGAAATGCGGCTGGTCCACATTTTCACCAAGGGTTTTAAGAGAACGAAGATACTTCTCAATTGTGCCATACCTTTCACGAAGTTTGGTAGTGATATTTGAAGAAACAGGAAGATCCATTAACGATGAGTAGTGAGCATCCATCATGAGTTCTTCTCTTCCAAATCTCTCCTGAAGTAAATTTACAGCTACTTCATAGTTGGAGTTGGTTAGTTCCAGCCCAGAGATAACTAGACGAGCATCTACCTCCAGTTCAGCTTTCAAATAGTTGAATTTGTCCACAGGCTGATGGTTGGGATTCCTGTGAATGGAGGCTTCAAATGAGTCCCAAAATTATTGCCACTTCAAAATATTTCCATTGAATTTTTGAAGTTCTAGTTTGGGAAGTTTGATGGCGGGAGTGTGACGACTAGTTGGAACTCCAAATTGCTTTTCCAATTCAAGGCGCTTTTCATCCATTTCTGCTTTCATCTTCAGTTCCACATCTGCGGTGGTTCTTTTGAGCTCCATTTCCTTTTCAGTTTCAGCATACTTTCTTTAGCCTCCAATTCCACTTCCAATTTCTTCAGTTCATATTCACGTTGCTTGTCTGTTTCATTCTGCCTCATCATTTCCAATTCCAGCTTCAACTTTTCCATCTGAATCTCTTTATCCGGATCAAGTTTTTTTCAACTGAAGTTCCTTCCCTTGTTTGAAGTTTTTCCATTTGAAGTTCTCTTTCATGAGCCCTTTCCTTTTGTTTTTCCTCCTTTTCTGTTGTATCTTGTTTTCTTTTGGCAATATTCGTCACAAGCAATTTAAGGTCACACATAGTTTCGTCTCCATCAAGCGCGAGAATGCTGAACTCTTCCATTTCATTTTCTAGTCGCTGAATTTTAGCTTCGTCTTCTTTGGACGCTTCTTGTAACTGCTCCAGTAAATCTTTATAAGATTTGAGATTTCTTTCCAACTTGAGGAGAAACTGGTTGGCCCTGTCTTCAGTTTCATCCAGGCTAGCATGTTGGTGGAGAAAGTTTTTGAGTTTCTTCAATTCGATCCTTGAGTCGCTTCTTCGTCGGACCTAAACGCTGGCGAATACATCCACTCATGTTTCCATGCCACGTTCGGAAGGTTTAGAACCTCGGATAACCTCGCTCTGCTACCACATGTCGCCGAGAATACCTAAAACTTCCAAGTTCACATTTAAATTCGTGACAATTCCGTGACAAGTTGGACATCAAAGTTGCGTGGCATACTTCAATTACTTGTCAAATAAGGCGAACTAGGAACCAATCAGGTTATGTCAACTTCAGTCGAAACTTGTCGATAATTAAGATTTTTGATAATATTTCCCTTTTCGCAGTTTCATTTCTACGTTACGACATCACAGTCACTTTGAATGCGGTATAAACTGAATTCTCAAAATGCAAGCTAGGGTTAAAAAAAAGTGCTACTACTAAGCTCTGCATGTATAAAATTGCTTTGTATTGTTTCTTGTCGCCTGATTCCAACTCAATCAGTCCAGCCATTTAATCGAATACCAATTACACCATTTGCCGATGTAAAGGACATTTTAGTAAAGACACTACACTTTGTAGTATCATGTTGTCCGGAACGCTTTAGGGAGGAGGGATAAATGGCCGAAAAAAGTAGAAGGAGCCGGGAGAAAAATGAGTAAAAATATGTGTTGTGCCCTCTCCATAGATTGACGTATAACATTGGTAATTCCGAAAAGTTGTCTTTTGCATTACCTCACTAGTAACAAAATTGCTACTGGCGATGATGAATATATGAAATAATTCATATATGAATTAAATTGCTACTAGCTCTTCAAGGCGAAAAATCTCCTAAACGATTTCTACAGCTGCACGCTACGTTTACATATTAAAAATTGGCCATCAGTGGAAAATAAAGTTTTGCAACTCTTTCGAAATGTAGTAAGTAGATAATTATGTATTTTTTATTATATTTTTGCTTCGGTTGCCTTTGACGTGGTCATCGCACATTGTCCTCGACCATGCAAGACAGCAGTAACAACAGCAACAGAAAAACGTGAAGTTTCTTTCCGTTTCATGTCTCTTCGTCGACCCGGCATTAATTAAAGCACAATTCTGAAAAAATGTTCATTCCTGTAGCTTTGCTTCGCGCTCAAATAAAGTGTGTTACGATTTCAACAAATCGAACTGGAATTTTTTTCCTGTTAATAAAGTAAAACGTCCGTTGTCAGTTTTGATTGATGTTCATGAAGGCCACGTGACTGTGACGTCAAACAGATTCTTTCACTTTTTTCTTGCAATGTGATATCTTCAGTCCAAGGCTTTCTATTTCCTTTAGAAAATGTAGCTTCAAAGGTTTAGTTATTCTATTCTGCCGACCACCGGGATAGTATATAGGAAACGCTGGTCGTTATAAACTCCCAGGCTTTTTTTTTTACAAATTTCCTTATAATGGAAAAAAACCACGAAGCTGCGAGTTTCGCAGCAAAAATTTAAAACTAAAACTGTAATATACTGCTAGAGAACTCATGCATCAGAACTGCGAGCGCTCTTGAGAAAAAAAAAAGAAGATGAAATACGACTGTGCATGTTAAATTTAAAAATCCGAAACATAACAAAACCCTTGTTCAGAAAGAAGGAAATGGCGGCGCAAAACCTAGTACTAATTCGGTGTTATTTTCTAAGTCTTAAAATAATTTTCTACTCTCATATTCGACTGATCTTTGGAATATTGAGCACAATCATCACTCTAACAGCTGACCAAAAATATGTAGGAGTGTTTCAACAATATCCCGTTAAAGAATGTCGAGAATTAGACGCTTAAGGATAGCGTTTTGAGTTTAAGTTTGAGCGCAGTTCTTCAAAATGAAATATTCTGAAATAATAGCCATCCAAGGAGCTCCATTTACTTTAAAAACCTTTTTACCATCATCCAAGATCTTTCGACAAAGAGAAGATGAGAAGATATATAGTTATAGCTTTAAGATATAGAAGAAATGCACAAAATCCTCCGCAAAAAGTCGTTGTTTTACTCCAAAACCGCCTTACAGTTTTTTGTAAAACTTCAACCATCTACTGGTAGTCAAACTATGGAACTTTCTCTCGTGTTTGCATCAGGTTATTAATTACATTTTGTCATTACTATTTAGCACGGAGCGTTTTTTGAAGTCGCTATTGAAATAATCATTACTAACGTATAACTCTGCCTGGGAGATAATATTTTGTCACCCTCGTCATTAGCTGATAACGAAATTTTAGTGACATCTTTCTATACTTCACCCTGCCAGAAAATCCGCTCCGAGGTGATACATGTATATGACTTTGATAATAGATAATTTTGCGATTTTTGCGATATTTTTCACGATCTGGAAAACGAGTTCATGCAGAAAATAACTCACTGCAAAAAAAGGAAAAATTCCGCAAAAAATGTACTCGATCCGTTCGTGATGAATCACCAGTATCACCCGTTGCGTTTGGTGTCTAAAACGATCTGCCATCGTACAGATGTGAAAAAAAAATTATAATTAAGAATCGCAAAAGTTAGTACTGCCGGCGCAAAACACAAAAATTCATCCGCAGAATTAAACTCCCGCAAAAATTGAGTGCCACACGGTAGACGGTTTTGAAGTTACGGTGAAATTGTTTGGCGAGTGCGACATGCAAGATGACTCTAAAGAACCGGCGCCAAGTTTTCGCTCTTTATATAATAAATTATTATAGAGAAAAGCCTTACCTTGGACGAGGGAACAGTGCTATTTCCTTCAATTTGATCGAAGAGGGGAGCAGCCAGCAACCACAGCAACAAAGATACACCGCTTCCAATCATGTTTTGATTCTTCAAATTTTAGTTCACAAACGTTTAGTTCTTTACCTTGACGAACTTCTGTGATAGATCGACAAAAAAGCTAAAGATACCGAGTTTGTTTTGTTCCACTAATGAATGCACAACTGGATTATTTTTCGTGTTCGCGTAAACTGTCAAACGGACAAAGAATAATTGTCTTTCGATATAAAAACATCGAGAGAATGTAAATTCGATTTTGGACAGAATTAACAACACGGAAGCAAATATTACGAGACAGAGTTTACAAGTGTGTCAGGAACTCAATTTGAATCATTTCATTTCTTTCTCTTTCTTGTTTTGCTCCTATAAATTGACGATTTATACAACATATTGTATACCGTTGCATCACATTTGTTACAGTCGAGGCCAATTCTCTAAAGCCCATTTTATGGCATGGTACGTTGACTCGTTTGTTGTTTGCTTACAATAGCGTGACAAATGTAAATTAATCGACGATATTGCACACAAAATCTTACAGAGTACTGACTATGATCAGATGCTCCATATTATAAACCAAAATGAATGCTATTAGCCGGGATCGTTAATTCTTGAGTAAGCCGATAGGACAAGTTCAAGATTTTTTCCCACAATTTTGGAAGGATTCAAACATTGCGCGAAATACAGTGTTTGTACGGAAACTGTGGACATCTGATGTAAAATAATTTCGATCCATAATATTTGATTAACGTAGGAATTGTAAACACACGTTAAACAAACATTGCGCGAAATACAGTGTTTGTATTGAAACTGTAGAAATCTGATGTAAAATAATTTCAATCCATAATATTTGATTAACGTCGGCAGGAATTGTAAACATACGTTATAATTTACGGAGTAAATTAATTAAATTTGAGCGATATCAGTGTATAGCTGTCCTGCGGCGATATGTACAAGCTGTGCACGTAGAAACGACTTCTTAATAAACTCGAAAAATCAAATTTGGGCTGATTTTTGGCTATCAAAGGCTACCAAATTATGTATCAAAATGTATTTGTTTTGTCTTGTGACCTTTCCTTTCTAGAAAATATTGACTCGCGAAATTGATTACCTTGATTGTCATGATTGACTCTTGTGCATGGTGATGATTTTAATAGAAATCATTTAGCATTTCGAAAATCAGCTCAGAAATCATTTAACCGACGTGAAAGGAACTAACATAATTGAAATAATAATAATAATAAAAGATTAAAGACTGACACAGTATTCAAGGCATTTAGATAATGCGGGAATATGATCGAAAAGACTGCCAAATTTATTTGAATACACCATACTGGATTTGAAATACTGAGCGACAGGACTGATTTCGATAAGAAAGTTGCATCAGAAAAGCACAGAAGGCAAATGACAGAAAAAGAGGGTCTAATATAGGTTTAGCGGGATGCGGGATGGGGCTTAAAATCGAGGCGGGATGCGGGATAAGAGAAAATTCAGGGCGGGATACGGGATGAAATTATCTTGGTGGGACCGGGATGCGCTCCTTTTCGTAGGCGGGATGCGGGATTATTTGAAATAAATGGCGGGATGCAGGATTAGTAGTAAAGGGTAAAGCATACAGCGTACTTCGACATACGCCATTATTTCTCCCAGGCAACATTCTTCCTGCGTGATTGGCTACTGGTTTCGCGGGATCTAAAAATCTAAAAAATAGCCTAGATCTAAAAATAGCCTAGACGCAAACTGATGTCCTACGCAAAAAACGTTAAACAGTTAAACGTTTTGTAAATTACACGGTCCAATTACAGGCATGACGCGTGAACTGTCCTATTAGTATTACTATTAGTACCACTATGAATTAGTACTAAAGTAACTATGAGTTAGTACTACTACGAGTACAGTCCTACGTCCTACTTAAGGCAACGGGAATAGTTTTTCTCAATACCGTCCCAGAAAGCAGACAAGGGATTCTAAGACGCGAGAGAAAGCGCGTTAACGTACAGGCAGACTGACTGACGGGAAGGAAAATGTCTGACGCAATGGTGCGCAGGAATGTTCAGTAGCACCATATGAAACTCTAGCGTAATACAAGAGCTTAATGGAGTTTCGACATTTTAATTATTGTAAATAAAGAGATAATATATGTTTTAATAAATTTGACCAGAAACATCAACTGTTGTTTTCTACATTTCACTATGCCTCGCCTCCTCTTATCTTTCAGTTATAAATAGAGGGGGAACTTAACAGACAGTAACATATCCCATCTCCCCTTTTAAACTCAACCCCCCCCCCCCACCCCCCCTCCCACCTCCATAGCTTTTTAGGCCGTTTCTCCCAAATGTTTTCTAAACGATTTTAGGCGAATCGCATTTCCATGTAAGCTACCATTGTTAAAATAACACCGAAAACTGTCCCCTTTACATCATCGCTAAAATCACCACCGAAAACTGTCCCCCTTTCATTAGGAGTTGTTATAATTGTTCAACCATGCACACATGCTTTTAATTGTACAGCGGTCCGGCGCGGCTCTCGCATGCAACAAAGGTCTAACGACCTTGTCGAAGGCAGCTTCCAGTATACCTTTCTCCGCCGCACAAAGCTCTATTTTTGTTTTCCAGCGTCATCCCAAATAACATAACGTTAACGCTATTACCATACTTCTCTATTTTTTGACACTCCAACAGACCAGTATATCTGTAACTGCATATGCAAAATAAAATAGTTTTATATTAGCCTGAGAAAAACAGACGTCGTTTCGCGTCGCAACCACTGGGAGCACCGCGAAACAGACGCCTGAGAAATGAGCGCCAAAATTCCGTACTTGTGACGTAACCACTATCCAGATCTGGGTAGTGCTTCTGATTGGTTGAAACAAATTTTTCCTCGCGGCACCCGTGGATCCCGCGCGCGTATGTTGTTTTCAAGAAGGAGGGAAGGAAGCGTAGGTTATAGTTGCCTTGCCACGGTTTTCTGTTGTCTGTTTCGCGGTGCTCCCAGTGGTTGCAACGCGAAATGACGTCTATTTTCTCAGGCTAGTTTTATATGAGAAACTCAGTTAAACATGCTAAAAAAAAGGATGAATAATATTGCAAGATTCAATTCATCTTGCCTGCTCGCAGAGCAGCGGTATTATATGTTCAGGAGAGTATAACATGAATTCATTGCGCGAAAATTCCTCCGCCAACGAAAGCTAGTCAGTACCGCAGTACGCGGTCATGTTTTCATACAATAGAGACGGAAAACGACAAACTTCAGCTTGCAGTCGATTCTTTTTATTTTTCCTCCAATCAGAAAAAGTCGAAAATAATTCACACATTCACAATAAACGCGAAACTACTCAATTTGACGTAGAAACGGCAAACGCCAGACGGCAAAAGTGGAATTTTTGCCGTTTGCAGTAAAAACAAACGTGATGCTTAATCTCTCTAATATGTCATTTTTATGCCTGGAATATTTATTTCTCCCTTACGTGCGCTTTATTGGTATTTACACACTTCGAGTTTCTAGTGGTAATTCCGCGCGCGAGGAGAGCGAAAAACAAAGTAAAAAAACGCCAATTTGTTTGACATTTATTACGAGCAATAGTTTTTCAGTTGAAATGCACTTGCTGCGTCCCTTTAGATTTTACTATTTAATGGAAATATCCGGTCAGAATTTTTACTGCAAATGGAACTTTGCAGTTTTTAAAACAGTTTTAAAACAAAAAAAGCGGAACGATAGAACGCTGAACCATTTGATAATTTTTCCAGGTTGATACACCGTGCTAGTGATCTAATTAAATAAATGATTTGATGATTCCTGGTCATTCTGTTAAAAATCGTAAACCTCGAATTTAATCCGGAAATTTTCCTGCAGGAAGAATCACCCCATTTGATTTCCAACCAGAATAATCGTTTTCTCCATACAAGAGTCCAATCCACTGAGAAAAAATACAATTTTTTGTCACATTGCTCCGTGCATTTACTTCATGAATTTTAATGAAAACTAATTTATTCAAGGCTGTATCCATGTGTGAACTCTTCTCTGGGACTCGGCCACGTTTTAGTTTGGTTGGAAACGTTCAAGTTTAAACGCTTTATTTTCTGCCTAAAAACGAAAAAAACACTCGACAACTAGCGTACGTGGAAACCAACGGAAAGCATTTCATGAACAGTTGGCATTCTGAGCAGTTCTTGCCTGCGGCAAACCACACTGAACGAGGATATATAGTCGGCAGTTGCACTTGTCAAGGTACCTATAATCTATTTTGAATTAGTTAAATTCCAGTATCGAACAGTTAGTTGTGTTATTACAATTTGATTTCAAAGCCTGTTTTTACGAAAACAAATCCTAAATATCGGATTCAGCTGAGCGAAAATTCGTTGTATAGTGTCGGTTTAAAAAAAACCTTGTTCAGCGATGCCGTTGTACTTACGCTTGCGTGCACTGCGCTCGCGAGTTCACCAGTGGTCATACACGGTGAATTGGTTTCTAAATGTATGTCGTGGAAATAAATGGCTGCATATCACTTTGTAAAGTTGTATCGACAGTATGCAACTTGATTGAAATTGGTAGGCCCTGGGCTTTCAAAAACATTTACCTGGGGAAAGGGGCTTACAGTTAAGGGGTGTGGGGAGGGGGCTACGTTTGGCGGGACGCTTATTTGGTCTAGCTTCCACAATTGTACCTCAGTAGAACTTCATTTTAGCTATGTAAAGAAGGTTTTAGGTTCAAATCCTGCTGTAGCTGTCTAAAAATTGTCTTTCTTAACCCTAAAATGTCATCACATCCAAAAGTGACTGCATTCAAGACAAATTTGACCATTTTAGTTACACTGCATGATATATGACGATAGATGACGATGATGACGGCGACGACGATGATGATGATGACGATGACGATGACGATGACGATGACGATGATGATGATGATGATGATGATGATGATGATGATGATGATGATGATGATGATGATGATGACGATCGATGAGAACTCCATCGTGTTCGGGTCTGAAGTTCAAATCAAACCATACATTTGTAAGATCAACTCTCAAACCTCTGTTTGTTAATTTATTTTTCAGCAGATCTTCGCATCAGTTTACGTTCTACACAATGGCTGACAGTTAACTTCGCAAATCGTCGAAAACCAAAGAACAGAAGAAAACTGACTGAAGGAATCATGAACAGCATCCAAGGATTGTGTTGGATTGGTAAGTGCTATATTTTTGTATGGAATCTAGCAACAGTTATATTGGAAACCAGTCCTAACTTGTCCTGCATGCAAAGAATCTCGTAACTTCGCAAAGACGAAGAGGAAGACTAGAAACACGCTACCTTGAACTACTGACGCGTTTATGATGTAATGGTCCTTTGCGATTGTAAGATCAACTCGCATTGAAAAGTTAAAAACAGTATTTTAATAGAGTTTTGATTCTTTAACAGATCATCGTATTCAAAGCACAGTGACTAGAGGATGATTTTGAAAAACGAAGAACAAAAGAAATCATGGAAACCATTCAAGCTGTTAGATTGGTAAGTGCTGCATCATTTTGTATAGAATCTTCCTTGAACACTAATGAATCTAAAACTACGTACTGGCATATAATTTCCGCAAAGACGATCAAAGAAGCTGCTTAAA
>MU827803.1:341199-378672 GCA_029204205.1 Desmophyllum pertusum
CCTTATTTTTCTCTTTAATAAAATGGTTTTATTTAGAGTTGTTTATCTCTTTATCTAACGTAAGTGATTTTCACCCAAAAAAGAAATGTTAAAAGCTTCAAGAACATCAAAAATATGACAGAGTATGAGAAGTGAGCCTGGAAACTAGTCAATATTACGTCGTTTTTCTTTCCTGTTGGAAGGATTTCAGAGCAACACAGTCTTAGAAACTGTTGTCTTTCCTCACTTACCATTGGCATTTCTACTTCTGCATGTTCGAGACCGTCCGTTGCTTCCCTCGCCATTGACACATCAGCAGAGTTCTGTGCCACCCTTTTCTGCCGTAACACCCCTACTGGCCACATAGTATTTTGAGGCTTGAAAGCATTGCCTTAAAAATACAGTTTTATATTATGAGTAGGCACGTTTTACGGTCCACATTTCTAGAATTATATAATTCATGTGGTAATGCACAAATTTGGTTTCTCTTTACCTGCCAGATATTCCTCCCACCATAGTTTCCTTTCTTCCAATTTCTCATCCTGCAGCAGAGGGTGTTTGAACATCCTGCAAGATAGTTGCAAACAGCATAATAGTCACACCAATCATGCATTTCATTTACATGTAAATATACATGTAGAGTTTTTCATGAATAGGCATGATGTGAACCCTCTACCAAGGTCTGTCACTGTGCCCCTAATTAATTTTATGTGCAAACTTACACTCAACATTACTGACGTATGAGGCACCCCAACAGGGATATGAAAGCAGGTAAGATAAATAGTGTTATGTGCACATGTTATTCAGTGAGATATCTGGTCACATAACCCATTGGTTAATTCAAAAAAATAATAATACATACATACTTTGTTACACTGGTCTTTAATTTCTCTAGTTCCTCATCTGCTAGTGGCAACATTGGCATGCACTGAAACTTTGGCATCGCCATGTTGGGTTTGTTCTGTTGTTTACAGTTTTATAATGCGTTCGAGGACATAAGTATGACATTCACAGTCATAGTCGATGATACAATGCTAAGATCGAAAGTAATCCATAAGAACTAGGTCACACCTCAGTTGAAGGTAGCCAAAAACAAGTTTAGAACACTCGCGCTCTGCAATTTTAATTGCAGTGACGAGAGTGTAGCGCGTTTGCACGATGGTTGATGAGGGGAAAAACAAACATCGGCGCTGAGGGGGGGGGGGTACATGGAGGCTCGTTTTATTTATTCCCTGCCTGGTTTTTGTTAGGGGTTACAAGCAAAGGGCTATTAAAAAATTACACAGTCTGTTCTGCCTGTTAAAAGGTACTGTTTTAGACCAGTATGTCAGAGAAAGGCAGGACCTCAAAGAACCCAGGCATTTGTGCAGGTTTTTAATATGCTATTACATCGGCCAATTACAACGCAAGACACGTACACAAACGTCCTATTAGTTTTCCCTAAAATAATGGCCGTGCTGATAAACAATCATAGATTAGAGAATTTTTGTTCTATAGTATTGATTAGCCAAGGAAAATCGCGATACTACTTACGTGATAGCTTTTCAAGTGTGCCAGGGTTTAGGCCTCACAAACTATTAAACTTTAAAAAAAAAATAATGTCATAAATGAAGATAGTTGGTAGTAAAGGTTAAAAACGGGACGTGGCGCAACCTTAACACGCTTGGGGGTGGAGTGATGGTCAAAGGACAAACAAGATATACAATACATTAAGGAGTCTGAACTTAAAGTAAATAGATTATTTCTTAATAAGAGTCTAACATCTATAGATTGGTTTTTCTGGCAAAAGTTATGTTTGTTTTGTAAAAAAAATATAAGCTAAATGTGCTAAAAAAGAAGATAAACAAATGTATCAGGTGTTTTATCACTTTCATTCTGAAACACCAAAATGAAAATATTTGTCCTCATCAGACAGGTACTCGTTAGGCATCGGCACTATATGGCAACCCATCTGATCTTTGGATGTAACCTTTTGAAATGAAGCCACGACGTTTCCCTCGATAAAGAAACATACGCGTCCAATGCACTTAGTGGAACAAGAGTAATAAACATAAACGAAACGCAAGAAGCAGGAGAATAATAATAATAATTATTGCTACATGATGGCTAAGTAATTATTTATACAGTGACCATTAGAATCTGAATTAGTCAAAATGTTGGGTACTTAAAGGTTCCCTCTCAACCATTTTGCTTTTCTCCGCCAATATTCTTACTGCGGGCCATTATCGTTTTTCCTGGCTGTGTGAAAATGTCAGGTTTTTGAGTTATTTTATATTTAAAAAACGACGTTTCAGGATTCTACTGCAATTGTTCTGGCTCCACCAAAAGCAGTTAGGACGACCCGTGGGAAGTTAGTACAATTTCAAAAGTATGCGCACACAATTAGTATTAGATTTTATCGAAAAGTTCGATTCCCACTTGAAACTTAATTAAGAGACTATTGTACGTCGTAAATGATGGAATCAGCCATCTATGATTGTCAGTTTTTGTACTGGCACATCGCAATGATTTTACAGGGTGATAGATTTAAGCTTACTTTCAGTCTAGAATTACGGACAAAGGCAATATCTTCCGCGTCCAAGGTTTTCAAGCTTGAGATCCAAATTGATGTAGCAAGCGACTCTAAATTAAATATGATTGCAATCAATCAAGTCCGGTAAGAATCATAACCCCTCTCTTTGCGATTTTTACTGTGAGTAACAGAAGCAGCAGAAGCTAGTTTTCCCAGCCACGTTGGCAATTTCAACAAATGTTTTGGACTTTATGTCTGAAAGCCCGCCCCCACGCACATGTATTATTTCAGGATAAACAAACACACATCATTCTCCGTCGAATATTATTGTGCGTTCTTGTCGGGCATCCAGTTAATTGTTCAACAAGCCGTTTTTGGGGCATACTGTTACGTATGTCTGTGAAATAAACTACAATTAAAATAAATGAAGCAATGGGTCCCCCTTTCCCTTGCTCAATCGACCCTGTGATATGTAATAGATGTCCCCTCAAGTAATAAACATACAATTTAATGATTACATGCTATGGAATAAGGGAGATGGGTTGTAGATGGTGTTTAGCGTTCAATGAGAGTGATTTGAAGGTTACTGTTAGCTGTCTCAAGTGAAACCCGCGGAAAGTAATGCCCCCTCCCCCCTGAAAGTAAGTAATGTACAGTACTTGTACATGTATTGATCCTGTTAATGTGATTGGTTAACTGTTGTCTGGGTGGCCCCTGGTTACAGTAGTCAGACTGAAAAAATCCATTATAATAAAAACTTCATTGAACTAGCTTGTTTGGTCCGTATTGTTTGGTCCGTATTGTTCTTTTTTGGCCCACACTTACTTCAATAACATCTATGTAATATTAAAGATTTAAGAATAACGAACCTTCAACACTTTTGTGCAGCCAAAAGTGGTGTACATTTCCAAAGTCGTGTACCATCCTCAGAAATGGTGTTATAAAACTACTGATGTCCCACACCACATGGCACAGGTTTGGCTCCGCACACAAAAGGCACTTTTTTCATCTGAATTGACAGTTTCTGTCAAACAGGATTGAGATGGAATTGAGTGTCGTTTTATTTCTATTTTCATTTATCTAGTAATATTTTTAAATGAAGCGAAAAATCTGGTTATAGTACCCCCTTTGCACACAATTTTGACGCGTATGGCGTGGCAGTGCGGGCAGTGAAACAGGACTTTGTTGTCCCATTTTCAAGATAACTGGGATAATAAATTTTAAAAAAATGCTCGTGGCACTACAGGGGCTCTATCAACACAATAACCCATTGCACTCTCAATGTAAAAAAATCTGCCTGTATGAGAGAACTAAAACATTAAGCTTACCAGTTTGAGAGACCCCCTCGTACCATCTGTCTGCTTTTCTAAAAATGTTCATTTCCATTTTCAAATCATCCTATAGGTAGACAAACAAAATATTGCTTATTATAAAGGTCCGCTTTACAGACCATGGGTCCACTTACCGCTCTCTCCCCCATCCACCCTTTTCAAGAAATAGGACATTAAATAACATTAATTATTGGTTATGTTTACTGCCGCCTCCTTCAATAAACACACAAACGCCCCCCCCCCCCTGTTTGTTCAATAACCCAACTTCTTATTTGCGTTTTTCGCTTGCCAATCAATCATAAAATTACTGACAACAACGCAACTCAAACCAACGGACCATGGATGAATAAAACAAAGAAACAAACAAAAATGAATCAGAAATCTACCAATCACAAACCCACGAGACACATGAACGTATGAATGGATATTACTTAACATGACTGACAGCAACCACAAAAAAACCACCTGATCTTGAGCAGGGTTTGTCTGCTTTGGTTGTTCTATATGTGTATTAGAAAGGTTGCAGTAATATGGATGTATAGCAAACTACTACTAAGGTATCTTTATCAGGTTTTCACCATAACAATAATTATTTGGCCGTAAATTTTCCTTATTCAACATATATGAGTTCATTGTCAGTTGTCTATTAATCTACAGTTTAGGTTTTTTCCTTTTCAATACTAATCAAAGAATTGAAAACTATGTAAAAAAAAAGATAAACAAAGTGCTACTTGCCTTGTCAACATCCTGCTATGTGCGTGTGATGGCGACTACAAGAGTGTTGCCATACACCTGCAACAGAATTTTAGAAAAAAAATAACAGATACAGTATATAACATTATTTTAGTGAGACTGACAGTAATTGATTATAACCAAATTCATGTTACTACTACTTCCGATGAGTAGACCCATGAAGCTAGGGAATTTCAAAAAGCTTGCCTCGAGAGAGATATTTATTCTTGTCAGTGACACATGCTACTCGGGAAGGGAAAAAAAAAAAAACCCAAAATTCCAAGTTCCTCGCCCCACATCCCGGCCCAACAGGTATCGTTCCGGGATATTTATGACCTCTCCCGGCCCCACGTGCACGCCTGCGTGGTTTCCGGGAGGGGAATGAACGCTCTAAACCATCTGAGCTACAGGAAGGATTTCTCATGGTATGCTATAAAGGTCTATATTATAACTAGGTCCAAGAGCTGTCACAAACAATCCCGCATGACTGCTTAATGACTAGATTTGTCGATGAATGAGTAATTTGTGGAAAGAATACAATTTATTGGTATATTTTAAGCTTGGTAGAAAATACGAGGCGAGAGATATAGCTAAGTCACAACATGCAACCTCAAAAATGATCTTTACATTTATAAAACAATGTTCTTCCAAGATAAGGTAGCTAAATAATCCAATTGGCCACGCTGTTACAATACCACTTGTTGTTGGAAAAATAGCAAATTATCGCTAACTTGCAAACTCAATTTATTCCTTGGCGAATGGATCCTGGGCTTCCGGTCATATCTGAACAAATGCAGCAACAGAGCTTAAAATGAAATTTGCGTTGTCTTGATAACCAATGTTGAGTTATTGCCATGCCTTGTTTTATTGCAATCTGTTGAAATCCTTTCAAGAACAAACATTGTTTCACATAAGCACAATTCAACATACATGTGTACTCTGGTCTTTTGCCGTAGTCAGGTGAACATGCACCCTTTTCTGATAATTGTTTGTTATTTGTATTGTAAATACGTGTACTTTACAATGAAATAACACTCTAACATCACAGGGAGCAGGGGTGTGCGAGGCCAAATTTGACCTTTGTGAGTTCTCGATCTACCAGTACTGTTTAATCAAAACGTGCGCGAGCGTATTGCGTTATTCGATAAGGTTACACTTTTTTGTCCCGGGGGTATTCCTGAGGTTGGAGGGGACAACATTGTGGCTATGAAGTTCTATTTTAATGTGACTTACTGTGTATAATATTCGTAAGCCACACACAGACCCATTCACCGGGCCCTATTTTAATTTTATATAATCAAGTGTACCTTGGCGATGACATATGAAAGCCAAGCAAGTTGCATGGAACTCTTGGTACCTGCTTCGAGATTCTTTCGATGGATTTTTTCGAAAACCTTGGAAGTTTAGTTTTCTCCTTGTGCATACCGTCATAAATTATGCACATCACATCATCGGGATGATTCACGAACTTCCTTGTACTTCTGTTGTAGTAGTCCTGCTTCTCTGCCCTGAAACATGGACAAAGGACACAGTACATTTGATTGCAAATTAAACATTTTCGAAAAATAGGAGTATGTGCGATGTTTATTATTTTGCTTTATTATGGCAATGTTTGTACCTGCCGCCACACCTTTTATTAATGAATGATATTATACAGCAGCATCTGTATAACTCTAACTCTGATAACTTCAACATCTTGCTACATGTAACACAAACTGATAGCAGTTTTCCATGCTTCACTCATTGCAAAAATAATTATTTACTACACAATAACTCAAATTTTTCATTAACTGGATGAGGGTTCTGTTTTAATGGATTGTGCGGTTCCAGAAAATATCAATACCCACCCCAAGGAAGGTCATTGGAAATTCCAGGGGGGGAAGGGGGTCTCAAAAGCCAAATGTTTTACAGGAAAGTATGAATTTAAATTTGAAAATCCAGGGTGAAAGAGGTTTCAAACCAAAAAAATATCTGTGGGGGGTATGTATATTTCTGGGAACCACACATTGAGCTATCACGCAATTTTGAATCTACTACATATAACAGGATTGTCAATCATTCATGACTATAACACCAACTGTGTCTAAAGCTGTAGTCATTAGCTACTGTAAGCAAATAAATTATTGCATGGTAACAAAATAATTATTAATACAGATCAAACATAGGACTTGATCTGCCATCATTGAATGACGAAGAAAGGATTGTTATGCAGTGGAAAATTAAAGTTACAGGCGAAGGACATGTTCACAGGTGGCGAAAATCCGCCTGCAGAAAAGGAAAACTCTGTGCTAACAACAAGTAATTTTCACTAACATGTATAAATCTTTATGTTGCCTTCTCTCTTCTTTAAGGGCCTCTATTGCTGCTGCACACTTCCCTGCTTCAAAGCATCGTTTCCTTAACCCTTGACATTGAGGGCATCTGGCAAATATGTGGTTCTGAAATTAATATTGAATGATAAAACGAATATCAATGACAATTTGAATAACTCTTTCTGCAATATAAATTAATGTGATATCAATAATTATTGCTGCAGGGCACTAAATTTGGTTTGTTAAATTACAGTATCCACGATTAACACATCAGTGCTAGATACATCAACACATCCAAAAAAGTTTGAAAATAAATGTATGTACATGCATATGACTATTAATATGAAATGTACATGTATGAGACTAAATTTTGTGAATAAATCACCACCGTATGAATTGTACAATAACATTATCGCATAGATATCATGTATTTTTGTTAAACATGATCAAGATGGACAAAATTAATATGTCCATGGTAATCAATTCCATCATGTACAGTAATAAAGAATGCTCTAGAAAGTTACAAATTATTAAAACAAACCTTAGTTGGAATCTTTACTTTGTTGTTCCATAATTTATATAACAAGGATTCTGAATATCTCAACTTCTGTAGGTTTATCATTGAAAACTGCTTTTTTTGATGGAACATGAAGATGAAAAATGTCGGCATGGGGCAATGGGCTCACTATACGTGTCCAAATAATGATCAAGCCATGCCCCGGCCTTGTAAGATTGCTCTGTTTTGCATGGGTGATGGAAATTATTTCCATGATATATAACTTTGGATCCAACCTACAAGATTTCACAAAACAGAACGTAAAGTTTACTACACTCTATATATTTTGCATTTTATTTTAGGCAATTGGGAATTGTCTGTTCCTAGTAAATCCAGGCAATTTTTACTTGAATGCACCAACAGTCCACAACAGAATGCCTTGTTGGTAAATGGGGAACACCACCAATTATTGTTGCATATAGCATGTCGTAATTAAATAAAAATAATCAATTTCATTTTACTTCTGCGTCAAAATTCTTCTGATTAGCCCCTTTCTCTTTTAAACCACCCTTCTAATTTATACACCTCATTTTCAGGGATAAAAAATTAATAAGCCCTCTCTGTATAACATGTAACTCCCCACTCCAACCTAATTTCAATAATAATTCAATAGAGGAAATATATATGACATAATTGTTACATGTATATATAATAGACTGTCCGCAATGTTAATACTCTCACCACTGAAAAGACTGACTCCTTTGGAAAAAGATAAATAATTAAAAATACTTACCCGATAAAAATTTTTTATCCTTTGATATCTCGAGTCACTGACATCAAAGAGAATGCACTAGGCAGTCCTCGCAGAGGGATCTGCCGCATGATTGTGAAAGTGACATCTTCCAGTTCATTTTCGGTAGCTGCATTACCATTGCCAAACTGGTGAAGGAAGTTCAATACAAATTGATTTTGTTTCAACCACTTCTGTAGGAAAGTCCTGCCGGCATTCTTCCATGTCAGACCTTATGATAATGTAAAATCAAGAGTATAGACCGTTAGAGTACAAAACATTGAAGAAGGGTGGCCCTTCCAAAATCCCCCTCGTGAATAAGACATTGTAAGGGGCAAATTGCAGTTGAGCAGCCTAAACAAAATGTATGCATTAGTAAGTAAATGCTTTATTTATTGAATAAACACAATTAATATAAGTTATATGTACTTACTCTGAAAATTTCCCTAAGGCAACATGCTTCACCGTCAACCTTCGAATGTTGCCTTTTGTACGGTTCGCTCTAACGAAATTAAAGATAGAAAACAGCCCAATTAACAAAATATTTCTACCTATAAGCTTATACGCTCAAAACATGTTCCACGAACATTTTTGTTCATGACTTTTGACGCTACAGACATTGTTAGAGAAAAAAACAAATATCATCGTGTACTTACTGTGGTAATAAACGGCAACAGGAGCCGCCAATTTTTTCGCAGACAAACACTCGCACAACAAAATATCCTTGGCAAAAAGGACGTGATGGAAATTTGCAAAGAAATTTGTCGTGAAAACCTAGGAATTGCGCGATAAGTATTGACGCCACAAATAACACGCCATAAAACTTCGTCCTGTTCCGAACAAACTTCGGGCCGATTCGTGACAACACCGATTATTTCCATTCCAAACAAAACCCTTCGTCGCTAGAATGATCGCGTTTATACGATGTCCTTCGGCTGGACGCAGAAGCGTGCACTCACGTTGCTTATGGCTCGCCCGCAATTGTTCACGCAATGACGGGGAGAAATTTTTTTTTCGTGGCGGAACAAGTCGGTCAGTTGTACCGCCCTTTTCATCTGTTTTTTGGCGCAATAATCGTTTTTCAGACCACTACAAAAAGTTTATAAGCGAAAGCCATCATTATCATCAACATGACAATGGTGAGTGGAGAAGAAGATATTCAATTTGTAACACTTGTACTGCAATTTGTTGGTTTCACAATTCCGGATGACACGAAACGACCGGAAACTTTTTATTGACTTTTCAGGAGTCCTCCTCTCCAAAGACTTGGTACTTTAAAAAGCAACAGAATGACATGATCTACGTTTGGAACTGGAGAAAGGCTGTTAAACATCAAACAGACAGACAAAGAAATTCAACCGGGACCTGTCAAAGAAGTCAAGGTAATAATATTGAATTAGGGAGGCAATGAAAAAGGCAAAAGCTAAAACGACAATTTCACTTACCCGACTGGTTTTTTACTTACTGTACCGTAGATTCCACAAAGCCTACCTGGAGCTGAAGTCCAAGAAGATATTATTGTAGCGGGAGACGGCAGAAGCAAGGTGACATTTTGATATTTTTTGAGAAAAGAGGGTCAGTCATCATCCTGGAGCCACAACCTGTATGATCAAACCAACAGAGGAAATAAATTGGACGGTGGTAGTGTGGAGCGGCTTATTGAGACCTTCAAAGAGAACAACAAGGAACCTACTAGAAGTGCAGGTATTTTCTAAATGCTTATTGTCCTTATTCTAGCAAGATTTGTAAACGATTTTTGGAGGGTCGCGCACTGTGGTTGACATAGAATGAAATAGCCGAACTTTGCCGGTTAGTCACTATGCCAATTTTTTTCCGAAAGGTTTTCTCCTAGTCGAGCCATCCATAACTTGCATTTTCCATTGCTAGCGGAAAAAGACAATCTGTTAGCAGGGAACGCCACATTTTGATTTGAGCTAAAAAACAATATTCACTCAACTTACTACTGCAGGTGGCTTTTGCTTGAATATTTGACGTGCACGAGAAGACTGAATCACTACAACGTAATTGCTATAGATGGCTAACACCAAAGTATAAGCTGAGCCTTGTTTTAGAACCTTCTCAATACGTGTAAGTTGAAAGAGTTGACTTGTTTTCTTGAAGGAAATCGACGAACGTGTCCTAACCACTTACATTTTTGGCGCGCAGAGAAACTGCGCAGATCGCAGTTAAGTTCGCTCCAGCCCGTTCCCCTGTGGGGAGGGGAAGGGGGGATGTCGCAGCAGAGAGGAATAGGGAAAATTTATAAACTCGTCTCTGTCTTCATATAATTCCACTTATGCTTCTGGCAGGTGCAAAGCACCCTCGCATAATCTGAAATCTTCCAGCAGTTTCCACTGATTATAGGGATTATAGTAAAAAAAATGGTTAAAAAATGAAATGTGACAGGAATACCAGTGGCGGATCCAGGTGGAGGGTCGGACCTTGGATTTTTTTTGCTTTCTTCATTATCCATAGAAAAACCATCCCAAGGGTCCACCAAAATGCACTTTCCTGAGCCTCAAACCTCAATTTTTTTTCTGGGGGAGGCACCCAAATACCACCCCCCCCCCCCCCCCCTCCACGCCTTTGACTACTGTCGTCTACTTCCAAAAAATTATCCTTCAATCTGCTTCACACTTTCGGGAAAACCGTGGGACCCCCATCAAAAAATCCTTGATCTGCCCCTGAATACAGTTGTGATGGTATAATAATGACTGAACAAACTTATTAAAAGGCCAGAAACAAAAATTAAAACACCAAAGCCGAACAGTAATGTGTAGACAAGTGTAACAAATTTTATCTTGTATTTTAATTTTTGTATATATTATGCAAATATTTTCAGAGAAAAGGAAACGAGCTCAAAGTCCACCCCGACCAACAAATGGGAAGCAAAAATGGGACACAAAATCAACTACATACCAAACAAACAATGTCTGCAGCAGTGGCTGGAAAACGGGTCTTGCATGGCAAGAAAGGTAACTGGGTGCCGGGCCGGGGGGATGGTCATTAGTAAAACTATACCGTAAACTGCGGCTTATGAGCCCAGGCATTATGTTCATAAGGGGGTCTTGGGTGGGGTTATAAACAGGGCGTATCTGATATCTGCATTTTTCAAATTCAACACTTCAAAACATTGCAGAACAAACAGAAATTGCCACAGTTAATAACATTACAAAGGTGATGAGCTAGCCAGGCGAAAATTATATTTCAAAAAGTTATAGGGCCTATACAAGGAAGTTTTCAACACCTTACAAGCCATTCCTGTATCAAAATGTCCTGGGTATCTTTTCGGAGTCAAATGAAAAGAAAAATGTGCATCAGTTTCGAATCTTGAAAATGTGCACATCTAAAAGTGAAAAGGAATTCGAGCCATGCGCAGGAAATCCGGATTTTGGTGGGATGGGAGTTTGCTACTCGACCCATGTTTGGGTTTTGAGGTGCTGCTGGGGGTTTGATACCCTGACCCTGTTTAGGACAAAAAAACATTAAATACATACCCTGTGTAGGATATATCTCAGAGGGTGTGGTCCTATAGGCCTAGGGTCAAGCTGTTTAGGGCTAACAACAAAATACACACACTCTTGTTTTACATTCAGCATTACTATCTTGTCCTGAAAATCAGATATTGACTGATGAGCTGCTATTTAAGACCGGCAAATGTTTTCAATCTTGGATTGCCAAAATACTGTATAAACCATATTTAACGACGACAATCGTGCAAACATACGCTGTTTATGACAGCTTCAGATCCTGTCTAGGACAAATGCACATAAAATTGTACAACCTGTTCAGGGCAGAGTGGCCAAAAACCATACCCTGTCCAGTGACACGCCCCTCAAAAGGCCACATAAGGGAGTGAACCCCCCACTGGTGGAAAAAATCTTAGAGGGGCCAGGGTGGGCAAATAATTTATCATCATTTGTTTTCACTTTCAGATGTGTTCAAAGTTCCACTGGAAAATATTGTAGAGAGTGTTACCTACAGCACAAGAGAGAAAAGTGAGGTGTTTGTAGAGACAATAAACAAGTCCATGCATAGTGAGATAAAAATGGACAGCATTGCATATCTCGTCTCTGAGGGAAATCCACTGGATGAAAATGGGAAACTTTTGGATAACAACTTGTACGTGTTGGGTGGAACACATTACTTGTAAGTAAAGTCACCCCCTTGGGGTAATAAAGTGCTAATTTTAAACTGTTAAACGTTACTACCAACAGGAATATTTATGATAAACTAACCAGTTAATTGCAAGAGATGCGATAATGGTCATGAGGCTATAACATCCCCATGAAAGAGGTATGTTAAAGCCTCAAACTACTCTGTGTATTTTTTTGACTTTACACAGAGCAGCCCTAAAGAAGATCAATGAGGAGAAGCAGATGGTGGAAATAAATGCTGTGATTTTCAAAGACCTTAGTGACGAGGAAACTCTTTGGTTAGGCACACAACATAACCTAAGCCAACACATGTGCAGAAGAATCAGTGCAAAAGAATATGTAAGTTGATAAATCTATTTCTAGCTTATTTTTCTAAATAAATTATCATGATTTATCACATCGTAATTTCATGTGTTCATCAATCCTCATGCAGTGTCATATTTTCAACATGAAATATGAACATGGTACACATGTATTATCATAGAATGTGTTCAAAAAGATTCTGACCAATAAATAATCCTAGTGTCAGAATTGAGAGGCTGTGATATGTACAGGATGTAATAACAGTATATAAGATTACAAAAATCATGTATCTTGATTGGCTGTAGACAAGATTAGAACCTATTGTCCTGTTGTAAAAAGATGAACATTATACAGGGGACAGTTTTCAGAGCTTGAAATTTAATGTAATGCAATCGAGTAGTCATTGACTTTTTCAAACTCAATTGAGAAATTTTAGCTTCATATACTAATGTACTGTGTTTTCATAATTGAGGTGGTCTATTATACAAGTACATGTAACTGTATGTGAAGTTACAGTATTTGTTTAAGCCCGAAATTAACTCTGTCTTTCAGATGACTAACTTCCGCCGCCTTCTGCTAGAAGGTGCAGATTTACATAAAGAGCCTCCTCAAAATCCACCCAAAGATTGGCGCTTGAAATGTCAAGGCCTTCTGCCTGAAGGAAAGGTGATGGTCCTAAAAATTTGCATTTTTTAAGATTATTCTATTCAGAGGCAGATCCAGACTTGATTTATATAAGGTGGGGGCCCAAAAGATTTCCAGGCCCAAAAAAAGGGGGTGGGGGGCTTTCCTAGATCTACCAATGTTATGTTATGTCAAAGGTATGCATGCTACAATTAATTGACATTAAAATGTACATGTTTATGGTAAATCAGGATTACTTGAGGATTTAAATCTAATGAAGAAAAACTGCAAATCCTGGGTTGATAATAAAACATTAAACAACATTTTTATCACTTTTATATAGAACATCAATTCATATAGCCCTTGGCTGGGTATGTGCAGGTGCCCGCTATCCACGTGGAAACTACTGGAGAAAGTGTTTGAAATGTACGAGAAAGGGGAAGTCAAAGGTATGCATGCTACAATTAATTGACATTAAAATGTTACTGATGGTAAACTGCAAGTAAATATTAGGTAAGTATTACAACACTTGTAATAAATAATACCATGGTATTAGGTTAATTGAATAGAGGCAAATATGGTCTGTATTTGTACAAGTGAGAAATAAACTTGGCCGAATGATATATTTTGCAACAGTTCAATACGAGAAATTAAATATGTGTAGTAGTAATTGAAGGTATAAGGGAGGGTACTTGAGCTACATGTAGCTGTGCCTTTGATTAACATTACCATTGGAATTAAGTTCAGAATAAATTATATTCCTTTTAGGAATGAAGAAAGTGGGCACAACCCTGGAATCACACAGGTTGTGGAGGGAACTGTTAAAGTTGGATGTACAGGCGAAAGACAAGATCTTGAAAGACATTGTTGACAAAAGATTTAGTATTGGAGATGCCATACAGGTAGCAATCAAATCATATTCAATTTACAGGTGGTACAAATTACTTACTATTTGATTTAAAAAAAGCTAAACTTTTATGTCCACCACCTGTTTCAAAAACATACATATTAAATAATTTGACCACAGACAGAAATAGACAGAATATGATCTACCCAAGCACAAACTGATATCTGTGTATTTTGTTTAAGTTAAATTAAGCATGCTGTCATGTTTTCATCCTTCAAACTATTCTCGGACAAGGTCAAACTCTCTTTACTTAGGTCTCTACAAACAAGCTGTCAATGAACATGTCCACATCCTGCAATTTATATTTCCACTGTGCACAAAGAAATCCTTTTAAAAGTTCCATTGATTTTGTCAGCCTTTTTCAATTTCCCTACACTAATTCATTCATTTTTAGCAATATTAAAGCTACATGTAGGAAAGAAAAACATGCATGGCGTTTATTGTCATGATGCAGTACGTAACTTCAAATTTATTTACTAGTACTATAGTTACATGTTTCAACATTATTTCACTCTTATCATCATTGTTGACAAATCATAATAATGATAATAATAATAATATAACATGCCATTAATAGGATGCACAAAACAGACAATGTCTGGATAGAGTAAGGGACACCATTGCAGAACAGCTGGATATGGAATGGTTGGAAATTGAGGAAAAGTGTGGCAGCAGAGTTTCCAGTGAAGTTCTGCTGCCTTATGCAAGGTAACATTATAAACAACACAGAAATTGAGAAAGTTACACAAGCTACTCGGAAAAAGTAGAGCTGAAGTCAAGAAATATTATTATGGCAATATAACTAGGTTCAAGTGTGACAAACATCCAGCATACTGCTAAAATTAGATGTGCCAATGAGTAACAATTTAAGCTTGTTAGAAATTTGAAAAATATATTATTCTGTCAGTGACACAAGCTACTCGGAAAAAACAATTCCAAGTTCCCCCAACAGGATTCGAACCTATGACCTTCCACCGGTTAGATGCTCCGCCACTGAGCTATAGGATACTTGTAGAGCTAAAGAATTGATGGGCATTGTAAGCTTGGTAGAAATATGGCAGAGATTGTTGTACACTGTACATGTATATATGTATAGTTGTATGTTGTTTATTTTGGCTATAATACTGTAACAAGTCTGTTTTTTATTTTGCTTCCTTGATCTAATAAATGAAGAGTCATATATGTAAGCACGATCAGAAAGTTAAGAAATGTAACTGTTTGAAAAGAAATTGCCACATCATGACTGTCATTTATACAAATGGTGCAATACTTCATAATTTAATCAAAACAGTTGGTTAACTAACATTTTTTGTCTGTTCTTACATATCATGTATTAGGCTTGACAATGTGGAGCTTGTGCCCATAGTCCTCAATGAATTCATTGAGGACTTAAGAGATCCTGGGAAGAGAATGGGCAAATACGAGTCGCTGTGGAAGCGTGGTGATGAACAGTTGAGTGTATCATTGCAGCAGGGGACCCCATTGAGCCCCTCTCAAAGCAACGCAAATGTCGTTTTCATGGAAATGACAGATGATGCATGGTGATGTAAGTTTAGACATATGGATCATATAGTTACAAATCCAGTCTGATGACATATGATTTAGAAAAGACATTAAAACACATCATCAATCTATTTGACTGTCAGACTTGTTACCCAGCAAAATAGTATTAAAATTATGGTAAATCAATTATTTAGGTACTCCAAATTTAGGTAAACTATGTACATGGCCACCTTAATTTAATAATTCTGCATACAAAAAGCTTAATAACATTATTAAAGTGCTACGTACTAAGATTTTCACGGGCTGTCTTTCTGCCATGTTGGAACTTTCTGGTAAGATATTTAGTGTTATTTGTATTTATAATGACTCAAACAATAAAATCCCCCCCCCCCCCCCAAAAAAAAAAAAACCAATTGACATAAAATGATTAATTTTAGTCATAGTACCACTTTAAAAACAGTGAATAGTTAAATTTGTACAAGGTCAGGTAAAGTGAAAACTTTGAGATCCACTACATGTTTAAGTGGATTCTGTTTTGATCTTCTTGTGATAGAGCTATGGAAAGGATGAAATCAGACTCATCATACAGAAAAACAGGAACAGAAACCAACGACAGCTATTCATAGTGTTTACGGCATTCAGTATGATACCAGAAGTCCTCAACCTGGCAGACAAGCTCAAGTTGGAGCCAGAAGTTGTGGTTGTAAGAGAATCCGAGTGTAGGAAACACAAATTGACAGGTACTGATAGACTGTAATGTCCACAGGCATTTCATCTGAAGAAGCACTGTATGTACATTAGAGGGACAGTAATGATTTTATGGTACATGTACAGTATGTCAAACTGATCCATGGTGAAAAGGAGCAAATTAATATTAATGTTCTGATTAGTTCAGAGAAACAAATTTTCAGGGAATGAAGCTCAAGGAAAACTGTGAGCTTTAAGGAACAGATATCTAAGTGTATATTACATTGAAGCCAAATGGAGGTTATTGTGCTTGTTATTCCACAAATATTTTCACACTAGGCATCTCTGGTTTCGGAGATATCAGCCAAGTTTTCAAATGTCATGAATAAATTAATTTGCAGTTGTTAAAAATTCTGTCAAAACATTCAGTTCAGTTTCAACAAAAATTTTGAAAACTGAGGAATATCACTTGGGTGTTTACTTGATTTATGGGTGTTAATTTTGACTTTGAAAATGCCATGACTTGTAACCCTGGAAATGTAACACTTCTAACCATTAAAGCAACAACAACAAAAACAATATTAAATGTGCAGACCATGAACCATAAGATCATTGAATTTCAATTACCAAACTTTCAATTTTAGTACATAATTTGTACATTACGCCACAATGGCATTCACTTGCTTTGGGGGTTGTTATATAGAGAAGACATTAAAAGGGGCATTTAGGTGTAAATGAGACATAATAATATTGTTATTTACATTGGAGTAAATAACTATGGAATATGTATTTCATTATTGCTTTACTGACGTTACGGTCGACTGTCCTTATTTTTTTATTTTCTAGACACAACCTTTCCAGAATCAGTGCAGCCAGTACTAATACTGAAGAAAGTTAGCAGCTCAGTGCTGCAAATGTACAACATGCCAATTAATGGTCAAATAAGCAACTGTTTCGAAAGTCTGCACGACTATTGCAAGTTTGCATTTTCCCGTCTGACACAGTGGTCGACACTACATTAGATGGTAAGACCGACATAATAATTCCTCGCGAAGCGAGGCCGAAGGCCTCGCGTAGCGGGGTTTATAATTCTGTCCTCCAAGAGCTCACGCGAGAGCAATTCTCGTGTGGCCTTTACGGTCATATTTATTTATTTGTTTGTTTGTGGAGTTGGGGGATGTCATGACGTCACACGCGCTCGTGGCCTAATGGCTTAAGGCGCTAACTTTTAAATCTGATCTTCAGGATTGAGGGCGACAGTTCAAATCCTAAAGCGTCCTTTTTTAATTTTTTTTTTTTATTTAGGTTCGAATCCGGGCCGTTCTCTCTTTTTTTTTTTTTTCCTTTTCTTTGTTTAATAACATTGACTTCGACGTAATCTGTGTAGACGTAACTGTAGAAACAGGAGCCGCAAGAATTACTCCAAGTTTGTTTATCGATCGAATTATCGACCGAATTTATATGGGAAGTGACTTTGTTGGACGTTAATAGTGCGGAGAATTTAGAACAAAAAAAACCCCGGCTTTATTAAATCCTGTATCAAGAACAGGAACATGAACGACGACTCAAGAATTTCTCAAAGTACGATCAACATATGGCTTAGTTTTCATTGTAAACTTGTGTCTGAAACAATTCGCCGATCCGATATTGCGAAGATGATTTTACCTACAAACTGCGAGGTGGTTTCAGATCATTCGGACCGAAAAGTGGGGAAAACAGTACAAGAGCGCTACAATTTATTACAGATATCGAGAGACGAGCGAACTCCAATCGAAACCAAAATCCGGTGGCATAGCAAACACACGGCGTTCGTCCGGCGATTCTCAGAAACCTTGCAGCGATTCTTGGAAACCTTGCAGATCAAATCGCAGGCGTGCCCGTTACTAGGCAACAAAAGCTTCGCGAGGACCTGCGAGTCACGTATTACTAGTAATTATTGCTGTTATGGTTCAGATCAGGATATAAGAAATTATATTGATTTTAAATAATTATATAGGAAACTGTATCAATACGAGTGAAAAAGTGATTTATGGACATGAGTGATGTTTTGAAAGTTCTCAAAATTGCACTAGTGGGAGTAGCGCCTTGGTATTCTGAAGTCTAGTTTAAAAATCCGAACCCTCCTGTAGTAAAACCCGCCATCCCTAGGGAGGGGGAGGGGGGGGGGGGGGGGGGGAGGTGCAGATAAAAAATGATGGAACGTCCCAACTTGCACCCACGACATCGTTTAGTTGTTTTCACTACAAAGTTCCCGTCAACTGACACAGTAACACAGAAATTTATTCCTCGCGAAGCGAGGCCAAAGGCCTCGCGTAGCGGGGTTTATAATTCTGTCCTCCAAGAGCTCACGCGAGAGCAATTCTCGTGTGGCCTTTACGGTCATATTTATTTATTTGTTTGTTTGTGGAGTTGGGGGATGTCATGACGTCACACGCGCTCGTGGCCTAATGGCTTAAGGCGCTAACTTTTAAATCTGATCTTCAGGATTGAGGGCGACAGTTCAAATCCTAAAGCGTCCTTTTTTTAATTTTTTTTTTTTATTTAGGTTCGAATCCGGGCCGTTCTCTCTTTTTTTTTCTTTTCCTTTTCTTTGTTTAATAACATTGACTTCGACGTAATCTGTGTAGACGTAACTGTAGAAACAGGAGCCGCAAGAATTACTCCAAGTTTGTTTATCGATCGAATTATCGACCGAATTTATATGGGAAGTGACTTTGTTGGACGTTAATAGTGCGGAGAATTTAGAACAAAAAAAACCCGGCTTTATTAAATCCTGTATCAAGAACAGGAACATGAACGACGACTCAAGAATTTCTCAAAGTACGATCAACATATGGCTTAGTTTTCATTGTAAACTTGTGTCTGAAACAATTCGCCGATCCGATATTGCGAAGATGATTTTACCTACAAACTGCGAGGTGGTTTCAGATCATTCGGACCGAAAAGTGGGGAAAACAGTACAAGAGCGCTACAATTTATTACAGATATCGAGAGACGAGCGAACTCCAATCGAAACCAAAATCCGGTGGCATAGCAAACACACGGCGTTCGTCCGGCGATTCTCAGAAACCTTGCAGCGATTCTTGGAAACCTTGCAGATCAAATCGCAGGCGTGCCCGTTACTAGGCAACAAAAGCTTCGCGAGGACCTGCGAGTCACGTATTACTAGTAATTCTGTCCCCCAAGAGCTCACGCGAGAGCAATTCTCGTGTGGCCTTTACGATCATAAATGTTTGTGGAGTTGGGGGATGGCATGACGTCACACGGCGCGCTCGTGGCCTAATGGCTTAAGGCGCTAACTTTTAAATCTGATCTTCGGGATTGAGGGCGAGAGATCAAATCCTAAATGGTCGGTTCGAATCCAGGCCGTTCTTTTTTTTAACCCCATTTTCTTTGCTTAATAACATTGACTTCGACGTAATCTTTGTACACGTAAATGTAGAAACAGGAAACGGCTGCTGAAGAATAACAATTTTTACTCCAAGTTTGTTTATCGAACAAATTTATATACGGGTCATTTGTGAAAAAAAAACCCGGCTTTATTAAATCCGTTATCAACAACAGGAAAAGGAAAGACGACTCAGGAATGTCTCAAAGTACGATCAACATATGGCTTAGTTTTCATTGTAGACGTGAAGACTTGTGTCTGAAAATAATTCGCCGATCCGATATTGCGAAGAAGATTTTACCTACAAAAGCGAGGTGGTTTCAGATCATTCGGACGGAAAAGTGGGGAAAACAGTACAAGAGCGCTACAATTTATTACAGATGTCGGGAGACGAGCGAACTCCAATCGAAACCAAAACCCAGTGGCATAGCAAAAACACGGCGTTCGTCCGGCGATTCGCAGAAACCTAACCTGAGTATCAGGCGAATTTTTCCGCGCTCTCTTTTACTCTTCGTCTTTACGTGGTCGCGCTGAAAATACGCCTGACACAATTCCTTTACGAAATGCCTTCCGCCCCCTTTTCGTGATGGATTGACATTGATTGACATGACTTCTAAATAGCCAATCAAAATTACTTCCGATACGCGACACTCGCGAGAATGCCGGATTTCCACGCGTGGAACGAAACAGCTTTGGACGCCATTTTTGTTGTGAATGTTTCGAGAGGAAACGTTTGAAATCAAATCTTTCAATTTTCCCGGTATTTATATCTACATGGGAGATTTTGCCATTGAAAGAAGGAAGGACTATTAGATATTATGTGAGTAAACAGCACGGCAAGTGAAGGAATAGTAAGCTTATCTTCGATCGATCGATCGATCGATCGAACCTACTCTGTGGCTGTTGCGATCGACTACAACGTGATGGCATGTGCTTCATTTTCTTTAGCAACTAATAAATAGATTGATGTGATTTTATTGTTAGATCATTGACTTGTACTGAATGGACAAACTATTTTGCGCCCGGATTTTGCGATAGATAATTTGTAAAGCAATCATGGAAAGCATTTTAAACATATTTTAAAATAATTATTAAATGTTTATATGCCACTTTTGATCAAGGAATGTGATTTCTTGGAATATCCTTTTCCTAATCCCATTATTTTATTTGAAAACATATTCCTTTCTTGGTCACACAGTGGATTTTAGGGAATTTTAGCCAAGTATCAGAAATTTGTGTGTAATAATATTATTGCACACAAATTTCTTGTCTGACATAATTTTTAAACCCAGAGGCATGAACTTTATGGATGAGGGTTGACAGGATCGGACACTGCTAATGATTTAAAACAAAAATAACTTAATATGCAGTTGTTGAGCTACTCTTGCATGGTTGCTTCAGGTCGGGAAAAAGCCAGCAATTTTTTTTTCATGGTATCAGGGAAAATTCGGAGAATTTAATATCTGGTCAGAGAATTCTTAATTTCTCAGGTAGGTAGACAGGAGGTTGCTACATGTTTTGATGATGAGTATTGTTGATGCAGAAGACTGTCTTATTATGGTCAAAAAAATGTTTTTTGGAAAAGAAATGAAAGCAAATTGCACATGTCATCAGCTTGCCCCTGGGGTAGACCCCCAGGACAACCAGGGGAATTGTAAACTTAGTTAATCTTGACCCAGTGGTAGGGGATGTTTCTCAACAAAAATTCCCCCTGATATCCACCTATATATATGGGGTAAGGGACTGTGCAATAATTACCAGGAGGGGGGGCATAAAATGAAATCAAAGCAAGGATGGGGGGGGGGGGGGGGGGGGCTCAAGGTAAAATAAGTCACTCAAGAGAGGGGGGGCTTAACATTTTATTTCAAGTGCATATTACATTGGCGAATCCATACCTATTTATAAGGTGGGGACCGAATAATTTTCCGGCACTTCATCAGACCTGAAAATAACACACAGGCTCTTTTCCTTCTGCTATGGCTCTGTTGTACATTGCTACGGAGGTGGTGTTTGTTCCAGACGCGATGTCCAACAATTAAACATGTAGTAGCAGCTCTTCTTTCTGTTATAAAATTTTAATCTACAGGTGCATGTAGAGAAAATGCAGGGTATTTGTATAAAGGTGTGTGTATACTGTGAGGGAGGGGGGGGGGGGGGGTCGTACATAATTTCTGACTGATTAGAGGGGGGGCAATAACTAAATTCACTCCTTTAGGAGGGGGGGTATTACCTAATATTGTCCTACACGAAGCCCATTTTCCAAACCCCCCCCCCCCCCCCCCTCCTGATAATTATTGCACAGTTCCTAATAGAGAGGGATTTGTCTCAGTGATTCATGACCAGGCAATAGTCTGGGATCATTTTAAAATTTTATTTGTAAATCAAACAAAATAACATCTTGAGACAGCTGATTTACATTGATATGTCATCACTATTTCAGTGAAAGTCATAGTAAGGTTTTCATCTGATATATACCGGTAATATGTCCCGGATCACAGACTCGTTGTTGTCCATGATTTTACAAACTTGTGAATTCCCCCACCCTATTCATTGAACTTAAAACATCATGGACACTTTCCATTCAACCCAAAATTCCAGAAAAAAGTTGCAGAGATTTGGGTATACCTCTTAAGCTTGTCCGAATGTTCAGGAATTTCAAACTGGAATTTTTGGTCAAATGGAATGCACCCAATAATTATATTACAAATTATAAGTATAGTATTTTCCCCAACCCAGGGGCAATCAATCAAATCCATCTCCTTCTATTCCCCAACAAATCTAGCTTGTTACAGGCATTCGGATAATTGGGAGCGGCGAGGGGATTGGCCCACTCTTCGCGCTCTTGCGCCTACTCGTACCGCCTCTCATTATCTGAATGCCTGGAACAGGCTACAACATATCCCCCTGGTTGTCCCGGGGGTTGACCCAAGTGCCTAGCCGATGAATTTATAATGTCATATTGAAATTTATTACTGTTATTACGTTGGTTAATTTTCATCTGATCAGTGGTCTTATTAATATAGTCAGTGAAAAGTCCAGCAACCACGTTTTGATAAATTTCAGGTCGTTTAATAATTTGGTTTATACAATTTATACAACACCACTGTCAACAAATAAGGACTTTTCAAGGCAGTATAGCCATAACTTTGTGCAACTTGATATATCCTTTACTTTATTAGTGTAGAAATATCGATTTTGCTATATAAGTCGTTCTACACTGTACGTTTCAAAAGCTTAATAAGCTTATATACATTCAATGAAAAATTTTACATAAGAATACTACTAAGAAAATAAGCTTAATTCACTTCATTAAAATATACAATATTCTCGTACTGCTTACTGTCCTTTGTCCTAAGTAGCGGCTTCCATCCACGAAACAAGGGTCAAATACAGAGGCTGTCATGTACATGTAAAGCACCCAAAACCAAATAACAGACAGCTACATGTGTAGGTAATAGCTGACATACAAGCTTAGCTGTATTCTTCGGAAATTCAGTCTTCCAGTCGTTCGTGGACTGAAAATCCAACGTAACCTCGTAACTGTAAGACTTGTTAACTTCCCAAAATACTCAAAAACCGAAAAAAAAATCCTGAAAAGGTTGATTTCATTGACCTTTGATGAAAAAAGTTGAACAAGAACACAAGAAATGCCTCTTTCCAACATGGCGGATTTCGCTTGACTCTCCACGCAACGCGCGTTGCTTTTACTTCCGGCGAAGTCTATTGTTGAATCAGCCAATCAGATTCATTAAAATCACGTCCAAAATCTGGACGTGATTTGTAATTGGCAGACAATCTTTAGAAGGATTGTGTCAGGCCCATTTTTAGCGTGCGACCCGTAAAGAGAATGTAAGGAGCGCGAAAAATTGGCCTGATCGCAGGTTACAGAAACCTTGCAGCGATTCTTGGAAACCTTGCGGATCAAATCGCAGCGTGCCCGTTACTAGGCAACAAAAGCTTCGCGAGGACCTGCGAGTCACGTATTACTAGTATAAGTAAGTAGTAAGTAGCTTTATTTAACCACATATCACAAATTGAGCACGGGAGCTCGTTTAAATGTAAATGTGCATTACAAGTAAGTATTAAAAATAGGAACTATGTATTTATATATATTAAAAATAGATGAAATTAAGTATTAGGAAGTAATGTATAAGAAGATGACAATAAGTAAATATAGAAAGATAAATAGAAAACTGTACAATATTACGAATTACAAATATGGCAAAGTATGCCTTTTGTTTAAGTAACATCCAATTGATCATTTTGAGCAGCAAAGATAAAAATACATGAGAAAGCCATGTACATGTAAGTCTTCTCGATTCGCTTCAAGTCAACGGTGAATTCGTTTCCTTGCACAACTAGTGTCAGTTCGCTGACATACAGGTTATTAAACAACAAAGCTGGATTTTTATATAGTTGAGCTAATCGACAAAACCATGTTTGAAAACACCAAGAAATCTTCATAATTTATCTAAATCACTCACCTGACAACAGCGGCCATGTTGATTTTGAGCTCCGATCGAGTACACACGCCGTGTATGATAAGTAAAGCGTCTCATTCCACACCAGCCTTCACGCCACAGACACTTGTCATTACCAGGGCTTCACGGTTTCGAAAAATACCGCCATTTAAAAAATACTTTAAAACCTTTTACAAGTCGCTGAATAGGAGGCAATCGAAAATAAGCAGGCGAAAAATGCGTATACCATCCAGTGACGAATCTAGGGGTGCCACCACCCCCACCACATTTATTCGCGAAAATGCCATAAACAGGTCTAAATCCGTAACTTTGCAGTCCACACATTTTTCGCCTGGTTAATTTAAAAAAAAAATCTTGCTCATTTACATATATTTTACCAAAACCTGCCACGAATAACTTGCTGTTCAATATAATAAAGGAACTGGACCATTATTTTTAGGTTTCCATTGGCGTAAATTCGTCTTTTGGAAGTGACTTTTTGATGTGATGTTCATGATAGTGCCCCTTTAAATGTCGTGAATGATTACTCCCCAGGCTCTTTTCAACTGGGGATTGAATCAAACATTCGTATGCTATCCTTTTTCAGCCCATCGAGTTCATAGCTGACCTTAAGCTGGATCAAATCCAGTATTCCATGCCCGGCATGAAAATAGGTCAAATCCAGGATTTCATGCCCGACATGACATGACAATAGGTCAAATCCAGTATTCCATGCCCGGCATGAAAATAGGTCAAATCCAGAATTCCATGCCCAAATATTATCAGTCATAAAAATTAAAGCTCTAGGACATGAACATTAATTTATCATGCCCTGGAGAGGAGTTTTACTTGAATGCATTGTTTTCATTACGGCTTCATGCCCAGAGAGCGCAAAACAATGTTTTGAACAAGTAACCCCCTGACAGCCTTGTTTTAGGACGAACGGGGCATGTAGAGGACATGGCCATGCCAAAAGTTTCTAACGACACATTTTCAGAATAAATGTTTCCTTTCCAAGCCGTTCATGGCAGAAATGAATTTTGCTTCCCCATTCATTGCTCCATAACCTTTCCTGATCATTAGAACTATATGTCTCTTGCAAAAAAATTATAGAAGCATTTTTGTTATGTAGCTGTCTGAAAATAGCCCGTCTCTTTCTCGAGCTATTTATACCCCTAACATTAAGCGTAATGAAACTTAATTTACGCAACACTTATTATTGTTTATGATAGGATTAGCTTAAGAAACTGGCATGAAAAACCTCTCCTCGTGCAAGTCAAAATACAAAAAACAAAATACAACACACATTAACAGGTTACCTCCAAGAAGGAGTGTTCGAGCTCTTGCCGTGCGGAGTTTAGTTAACTTCGCGAATGGACGGTGAATCAAAGTCTCCTTTACCTTCGCTCTTATCCTTCCATTTCGCTTTTCATCTTACGAAAATCGTCATCTCCTACTATTTTCACATTGCCGTTCTCGTCCAGGTACTTCAAGGTAGCGGGGAACGTAATACAAACTTTGCTTTCTCGCCCTATCTTCTTCTGCAGATGCTTTTTAAAGGGAATGAGCGCCTTTCGTCTTTCTTGTGTCTTCTTCGCAAAATCAGCTCCAATGCCAATTAGATAACCGTGGAAAGGGTTATCTTTTAGTCTAGCGGCGGCATTCGAGAGGATCTTGGCCTTGTCAGTGAATCGTAGAAACGCCACATGAATTGGTCTAGGTTGTTTCTTGTTGCTCGATAGTGTTGTCGGTGTGCGGTGAGCCCGTTCTATTTCTACGTGTCCACATAAAGTTTCTAAGCCCATGTGAGTAGCTATAAAGCTTTGAATGAACTCCACGCAGTCCTGTCCTTCACTCTTTCCGGGACGTTATAGAATACGAGGTTGTTTCTTCGAGACCTGTTGCGTAGTTCTTCTACGTCCCTTTCTAACTCTTCGAGCTTCTTCTTCTCTGCTTTCTTCTCTAGGCTTTCTTTCAACTCTGCCACCTCGTTATTAACGGAATTCAAGCCTGTTTCCAATTCAGAGACGTTTTCTTTGATGCTACTTATATCGCTCTCGATTTTAATCAACCGCTCGTTAATTTGGTCCAACATCTTTAGCTTCTCTAACTTCGTCTGAATATCTTTCAAGATGGCTTCCCCGACGAGCACATGGGGATGGTTTTCTTCTTCTGAACTTGACACACGCGTCCGCTTTTCGCTTGCTTTTTGTCCGGCATTCTTCTGGTTTTTTCAGATGAGTTTGACGATGTTTACTATGGATGTATTTGCTTATTTAGCGAAATTTATAAGCTTATTCTGGAGAGCTTTGAACTCACGTCTATTCCATTTGGCTCTCTCGTCCCATATATATATAAAATCTTGAAATTTGAGTTTGTTTTACTTGAGAAAATTGAGTTAAAAGTTCAGCCGTATCTTTATCAATTTGGCTCACTTGAAGAGTATATAAAGTTGATGTATACACGTTTGGTTTAAAAGTTTGAAAAATTTAAAGGATTTGTATGGCTGGATGGCAAGCCTTGCCATCCCAGCCATACAAATCAGGGGGGGCAGGCAGCGCCCTTTGATCTTGCCGCTTTTCCGCTATACATGATCGCACAAGTAAAGAAATCTGTCAATCATTCGAGAAACGTACCTCTACGGGAGTTTGCTGTTGAATTTTCATCCATGGTGTCCCACAATGATCAAGTTCAGTTAAACAGCGACCGAATCGTTCCCATAGATGTTTGGACGTGGACTCGCCAAAATATTTCTGAACGAACACAAACGCACGTCATGTCAGCCATCGTCCGCCATGTTTATTTTAAACAAACCAGTACTTAGTGTCGCTCGGCCAAATTTCTAAAATGTGCAATCATATATACTAGGTCCCAGGCCTCGCTGCTAGCCCCCCCTGATACAAATCCTTTAAATTTTTCGAACTTTCAAACCACCATAAAATCTCACGCTTAAGCAACAGCGGTCTCAAAATTGGAAACGTTACTAATTTCATCATGCTCTTTCCATTTCCCTAGGCTCAATTTCCGCCGCTCTCTCGAGTCCGGTCTTCGTTCCGGCTGGTAATGGAGCCTATCCATTTCTGGCCACCATTTTGTACTACCACCTATTTTTATGATTGACATGGTCATGTGATCGTATTATGCATGGTGGTTTTCATCTGACGTCATCAAAACTCTAAATTGTTAATTCTACAAAGCTTTTCTTTTCATATATTCTAGATATAGGAAACATTAGTCTCTATGGCAAAGTTTGGTATCGATTCAGTGCTTCGTTTCCAAAATAAAGCACTTTGAAATCAGTGTGATGTCCCGGATGAACGTGTTTCTGAACTGTCACAAAAACGGCTATTTTTATGTAATTTATAAATTTTCAAACATGATAATAATTTAGAAGTGATATCTAAAGAGATTTGAAGTGAAAGCCAATGATTTTGATGGTAGAATCTACTCTACTTCCTGTACAATTTTATGGCCGCCATGTTGGTGCCCCAACGAAGGGCACCAAGATGGCGGCTGCATACTAAATACTGTAATTTTCTTTAAAATATTTTTTGTTATAAGTCGGTTATGAAAAAACGCTACAAAGCTATAATTAGGACAAAACGTTTATTTCCGCTTGCTCTATAACCTGTTCATTTTCTAATGTTGTTCATGCAAGCAAACAGTTTTTGTAACATTGATGAAAACCACCAGTTCATTTATCTTTTGGTTCAGTCGCAGGGAAATGTCCCAAGTGAGCAGCATACACAAGCGGAATAAACACGTTTCGAGGGGACAAGTCCCGGTGCATCCGCCATATCAGTGACCAGGGGTGCAAATTGGCCCAAAATATAGGTTTTGTTGTATGTTATTAGTGGTGGTCGAGGGGGGAAAGGGGGGAGAGGGGGAGGGGAAAGGGGGGAGAGGTTCAAGTCGCTTTTACCTGCCGGTGCTTTGACTTGCAAAATCTTTTTGACGTACATATTAGACAACAGCCACCCGCTTACTCGTCCAGATGAGAGTTTTACATTATTAGACCTTGTTATTATAATTATTTTGAGGAGGGAACGAGGGAGTGTTAAGGGAAGGAGGGCGGGGATTATCGGAGATCCAGAATCTCAGCTCAGGCGTGTTTTAAAAGGCGGGACTTAACCTAAATTTCAATGAAATTTTAAGAGGTTTAAAGAAGGGATAGAAGAAATAAAATTATTTTTGGAACACCAACAGTGTGTTGGTGTCAATCTACTAATTTTTAACTTCAAATACTAATTTTAAAGCCCCATTTACACGACATTCATTTTGGGTCCGGCACTCCTAAATTTTGGCACGCGGACGGATAGTTTTGGGCACGGCCCGCTTGATTTACACGACAAAATATGTTCGATTTTTTTCCATGTTCATTTCTGAACGGCACCCCAAAAATAAGAACGGCACTCTTAAATTTGTGAGTCCCCGAGATTATTTAACAGCGGCTCACATATTTTTTAGCGGATTCAGCGTTAAAAATCAAAATTTCAGGTACTCAATGTCGATTGCCTAAAACAATTTTATGGCTTGGTGCCTTGAAAAAACGAAAAGGCCTGACAGAAATGAGGGACGAAACAAGGTCATCACTTGTACCGTGGCACTGAAGCAGCGATAGTACGGCTTTATGCAAGCTATATATATCGATCTGTTTAATCCTTCTGCGCTTGAGAGAGCTTTTACCTCAGGTTTGACATGTTGAATCAAGTCGGAGAGCTGTGGTACGAGGGACATTTTATTCTGGGTGCAAATAACAAGCCATATAAGCAGACAACGGCATTAAAATACTCAGTAAAAAACTGCATTTTACGGAACAGATTATTGAAATACCGAGGGGTCAAAATTAAACATGGCGCATGATGTGAATTTATCAACATGCATGTACTGATACATTGCCTCTAGCTAAAAATAATGCTACTGCTATGAATGACTATTCCTCGAATAGTAATTTACATGAAGCAAATTACAAGGGTTCAACAAAGCCGTAGTTAGTGTCCAAAATGGAAAACGGCATAGACAAATTACGTCTGTTAAAATACTCGCTATAAGAAACACGTTTTACTACCCGTTGTTGTTACTAGCCTTATAATAAAATATATAACTTCAAACGAGTGGAAATCCGACTGATTACTCTGTCTTTCAGGCCATTTATATTCCTCTTTAGGCTAAGCTTTTACGGCATGAAGACATATCTCGTCAGGACACACCGTTTGCGCATGTGTGATTGAAATTTTGGCGCCCCTAGTTTTTTCTCCGTGTCGCCGATTAGGCTCTGGGAACGAGAATGCATCTCTTTTTGGCACGCGGGCCTCTTTTTAGGCGGGCCGAGACTACCTCCTGAGGTGGTCTCGGCCCGCCTAAATTTTTGGGCACGCGTGCCAACAATTTTGCATTTACACGGCAAAAAATCAAGCGGGCCGTGCCCTAAACTATCGGCCCGCGTGCCAAAATTTAGGAGTGCCGGACCCAAAATGAATGTCGTGTAAATGGGGCTTTGATGTGGTTATATAAGCCCCATTTACACGACATTCATTTTGGGTCCGGCACTCCTAAATTTTGGCACGCGGGCCGATAGTTTAGGGCACGGCCCGCTTGATTTTTGCCGTGTAAATGCAAAATTGTTGGCACGCGTGCCCAAAAATTTAGGCGGGCCGAGACCACCTCAGGAGGTAGTCTCGGCCCGCCTAAAAAGAGGCCCGCGTGCCAAAAAGAGATGCATTCTCGTTCCCAGAGCCTAATCGGCGACACGGAGAAAAAAACTAGGGGCGCCAAAATTTCAATCACACATGCGCAAACGGTGTGTCCTGACGAGATTTGTCTTCATGCCGTAAAAGCTTGGCCTAAAGAGGAATATAAATGGCCTGAAAGACAGAGCAATCAGTCGGATTTCCACTCGTTTGAAGTTATAGATTTTATTATAAGGCTAATAACAACAACGGGTAGTAAAACTTTTCTTATAGCGAGTATTTTAACAGACGTAATTTGTCTATACCGTTTTCCATTTTGGACACTAACTACGGCTTTGTTGAACCCTTGTAATTTGCTTCATGTAAATTACTATTCGAGGAATAGTCATTCATAGCAGTAGCATTATTTTAGCTAGAGGCAATGTATCAGTACATGCATGTTGATAAATTCACATCATGCGCCATGTTTAATTTTGACCCCTCGGTATTTCAATAATCTGTTCCGTAAAATGCAGTTTTTACTGAGTATTTTAATGCCGTTGTCTGCTTATATGGCTTGTTATTTGCACCCAGAATAAAATGTCCCTCGTACCACAGCTCTCCGACTTGATTCAACATGTCAAACCTGAGGCAAAAGTTCTCTCAAGCGCAGAAGGATTAAACAGCTCGATATATAGCTTGCATAAAGCCGTACTATCGCTGCTTCAATGCCACGGTACAAATTATGACATGCCTTGTTTCGTCCCTCATTTCTGTCAGGCCTTTTCGTTTTTTCAAGGCACCAAGCCATAAAATTGTTTTAGGCAATCGACATTGAGTACCTGAAATTTTGAGTTTTAACGCTGAATCCGCTAAAAATTATGTGAGCCGCTGTTAAATAATCTCGGGGACTCACAAATTTAAGAGTGCCGTTCTTATTTTGGGGGTGCCGTTCAGAAATGAACATGGAAAAAAATCGAACATATTTTGTCGTGTAAATCAAGCGGGCCGTGCCCTAAACTATCGGCCCGCGTGCCAAAATTTAGGAGTGCCGGACCCAAAATGAATGTCGTGTAAATGGGGCTCAAATCTTCAATATTTCTTATTTCCCTAAATTTTACAGCTCCTTTGAGAAAAACTATTTCCTCCCAAACATACCCCAAAATCACCCAAAAATTTACAAAACACCCCATAACATAGATTCATGTTTTGAGCATAGAGTCGTTGGATTGCTTATTGCTGAACGTGAACGAGATATTTCCATTTAACCCATGTTAAGTCGCGGAAAAATGGCATTCAGGTTAAGTCCCGCCTAAGGATCCTTGGCTCTGATTTTGCCGCGCTACAGTGGGGGCGGGGGAAAATGGAACCCAACCTCGTTCCCAGGGTCTACTGAAAGCGGAGTAGACCCTGGGAACGAGGTTGAATGGAACCTAACTATACCCTGCAGGGTAAAACAATAACAAAAATAAGTGACCTTTAGTCAAGCCGTACTTTACGATTGTGCTATATGTTATGTTCGTAATATCTACGCCGATAACTATTGTGTTGCATTCGTGCTACTTTGAGCATCATGATCACAATAGTTCCATTCTAGAAGATTTAAACATCGGTGGATGTTCGTAAATGCTTTTTTTATTAGGATATCAATTTCATAAGAGAACCTGACTCGAGCGTTTTCTCAGAATCAGTGTGAGACGGTACACAAACAAACTTCATTTATTCCACATACTGGACCTTCAAGCGAAGTTATCCGCTTATAAAAGCACAGAGTCATGGCTTTTTTCTAACGGCGGTGGTCTTTCGACTGGTATGTATAACTTTTCTTTTGTTCTTTAGTCTCGTTGGCAATAGCGGAAAGCGTTCAAGAACTGAAGAAGATGCAAATATTTTATTTGTTTCGTGATGGTGTTGTGCATTACTTGAGCCCGTTACAAAATGTTTGTACGACCGTAATTGAATCAAAATCTTTTCATCGGATTTTATTGAGATCATTTTTATATTGTCATTTGACGTCAATAAGTATAACATCGACGTCGTAAAACAGAAAGAGATCGTCCGTGGCGTATTCGTAAAGTTTAATTAAAATTAAAGCAGAACAGTGCGGAAGTAACATAAGATTTATTATCTTAACTTATCTTCCATTACAACATCAACTTTAACCAATATTAGGTAAATTTGTTCACAAGGTAACAATTACCAGCAATTTTCAACCCTAAAAATATGTTTGATTTTAGAATTGTATGCTCAAGGATATCGTGATTCGTGACGATTCTTTAAACTTGCATATATTATAGTTGCACAGTTGACATATAGACGATTATATAGCAGATTTGGAAAACTATTACGTGTAATCATTCTATCTTATCTTAATTGAGTGCGAAGCCTTAAATACTGTATTCACTAAGGGACTCTCGCTTAGTAATATGCGAAGATATATTTTTTTATTGAAACTTGCAATTGTATAAAATTAGCTTGTCTGCATATTTCAGTCCTTGAATTATTCAGTAATACATCTAGAAAGATGGAGAATGGAAAGCCGGGCAAATTGTGTCTGTCGAAGCTTTAAGCGTTGGATTATAGGCAAATATACCTCGTTGTGATGTAAAAATCTACGTTTGGCTTGCTTAAGTATTTCATGTTTTAATTAATGACATAAACTGAGGTATATTATTTCCGCTTCTTCAGAGTAATTTCTTAGAAAGTATTAAGCCCTTCTAAATTTGGTATTTTGTTTTGTTGTTTTAGGATCTAAGCTGTCCGCCATCCTAATACATGAACTGGAGCTTATACAACAATTGGCGTCATGCTTGGACAGAGAAATGCGATTGATACCGAACTGGAAACACTTGGCACGGAAAATGTTCGTCGATGAAGATGTCATCAAGCGCCTGGAACAACACAGTGACTATAGTCCTACTATTCGATTGTTTGATCATCTCGAGGTCACGCAACCAGACCTGACCATTCAAACACTACGCAAAGCGCTGTCAAGAGATCGGGAGGAATGATATTTGTCTACTGACGACGGAAGGTAATTATTTCAAGTAATGAGTAACGGACTTAAAAGTGGTTTATCTAGCTTATATATAGGGAAAATAAAACGTTTGAATGCAGACGACCACACGTCGCTTAGCCGGGCCCAGTTCAGACGCCGTACTTCACACTGAGCCGAATCGAATTCGAATTTAGGCCGACCCAAATTAATTTAGACCGGCTGTCCGCTGAATTGATTCAGACGCCGAGCTTAATTCAGCCGAACGTAATTTAATAGGGGAAAATTGCTGTTATATTGAAAAATACATTATTATAATAATTCATTCATTTGTTTCGGGCCCTGGTTTCGGCTCATGTGAAGTTCGGCGTCTGAATCAAAGCCGGTCCACAGCCGTTTATATTCCAGGCTGAGCCAGGCGGGAAGAACGGCTGAGCCGATCCGAATTCATCCAGCCGTTCCGAGTTGATTCAGACGCCGTACCTCACATTGAACTTAATTCATTGAATTCGATTCGGCCCATGTGAAGTAGGGCGTCTGAACTGGTCCTTAGCTACTGTTTCCCCGGTATCAGGTTGACCGTGGTTAACCAGCGATGGTTTGTCACTGCCAACCATGCATTTTACCACGGTTGACACTGACCATGGTGGCTGGCCATGGTGTGTGGTCACCTCTTGACCATGGTACATTGCTAACCATGGCCACAAAATCATTTGTTATAATTACTGAAAAATGATAGCAAATAACAAAACGCTGTATTTTTGTCCGGTTTCCAGTCATGATTTATGTGGTCAGACCTTTTGCCGTGGTTCTTGTTTTACAGATGCATGTGCCAGACGTCACTTGAGTGAAACTAAACCAAACTGACTGCAAGGCTGACACCACAGCTAAAGGGCAGGTTTATTGGCCTATATTAAGGAGGACTACTACTAATAGTAGAAAATATAGGCCAGTTCACACGCCATTTTTGCCATAGTGCCGAGCGGCCTTGCAAGGCAGTTTGGTTTACTAGGTAAAACGGGAACTAGGACTGATCATGATTTGCTCTTTTTTGCACTGAGAAAATGTGATTTGATGCATTGTGACTGGCGTTTGGCTAGTGTGAATAGCAAACATAATTTAGAGCAATACATCCACGTTTCACACATAATGAAACAGTTAAAAAAAATGAACATGTGTCTTAAAATAAAAGTCAATGCTGTGCAGTAACGTCCATTCCATGCCTTCCATGACTTTTTAATACCAAATCTATCAAAAATTGAAGAACCGTAGCCAGGGTAAAGTATATATAAAAAAATTATTCAGAAACGTTCTCGGGCTATATACAAATTAAACTTAAAAACCTTCGAGCTTTTGGTTCTCAGATAGCTTCAGATTCAGTTACAGCCTTCGATGCAGAGATCCATTGTTCACTTCCACCGAGTTGATCAGCTGAGTTTGTCCCCATTTTGATTTGACCGTTTACCTAGGCCTACTCTCCAGTAAACTGTCTTCTCTCGGCGTCGTATTTCAGATCCGCAGAAAGTCTAACTCGCCAGGTTGAGATTTAATTAGCTTTGTAATTTTGAGGCATATTCTCGTCCGGCCATCGTGAGTGTTTTGACCCTAAATTTCGCTTTGGTGGACCCTATCATGATTTATTTCCTCGACAGCTGGCTGTGCTGACGGTGATAAGGTCCTAGAAATAATCACGTCGCCAAATATACAAACACCATCACCTCGGGTTGGTCTTTTTAAACAAAATGGCCTTAGCTCTGGATGCGACCTCACTGGTTTTGGGAAACTGGTACAACTTGGCAATGAAATTAGGCGTGTCAAGGAATGACTGTTGGAAGTTGGAAAATACGTTCAACCCAAAGCCCAACAAATCAACTGTTCCAGTATTTGGAAACCGCTCGTCCTCAAATGACACTGAAAGAGACTGAAGGAAGCTCTGCAGTCAATGACAAGGAATGACTTGCTGGAAATTATACAGAAACAGAACCTGAAAGGTATGTTCCAAGTCCAGAGGTTAAAAAATGAAGTCGGCACCGATTATTATAAAGTATAGAATCAGAGTTATTGTTCCTTGCTCTTCGCATCATTCTCGTCCCCAGAGTCCGCGATCCTTTTGGTCTGCACCAAGAATCTCGGACTCTGGCGGGGACAGAAAGGACGAATCTTTTGATTGGCTGTTAAAAATAATGAACATACAAAAGAAAAGAGAAAACGAGTGCTCTGCGCAAGCTCAGAAAATCGGTACCAGCCTGAGGTCGTGATTTCTTGGTGCTGACCAAAAGGATCGCGGACTCTGGAGACGAGAATGTCGAGAATGTCTTCGCAGGTGTCCCCAATTAGCGTAGGGTTTCCCATACGCTGGATGACTTGACACATAAATCAATTATTCATTCATGTTCACAGAGTTGGAAAACCTACGATTTCGGAACGAATACCTGTTGAGGGACTTTAGGTCCCAGAGTAGGCGTACGTCTCTTTCCTTGGGGGTGGGAAATGAGCACGCAGCAAGCTAACAGAAGTCCAAATCTGTGTTCTCAGGCCGGTATCATTAATGTAACGGTACGTTTTGCATGATTTTAAACTATCATTGTTGACTTTCGTCTTTCGGCAGATGGCGTATTGCTCAAGGACGTCATGACACCTGGGTCGGAACTCTTGCAAACAATGGCGGATAAAACTCAATCGTGAACTACCGGCCCGTTAAAAATTGGAAAAACCTGGCATCACAAACTGGAAATTCCAGTTGACGTGAGGCGAGAGTTTGCGGATGAGTCAACAGGCGAGAAGAGAAAAAGTCCAACGAAGGAAGTAATAGAATGGGTGGCCGCTCGGTTCCCCGACACCACTTTACATGATGTGGTAAAACGCACTGGATATGATTGAGCGCAATGACGCCGTTCAATTGATAACAAAGCAAGTTCCAGACACAGTCGGTGACGTGAAAAAACAAATGAAGTTACTGCATCTACCTTCTCTACAGAGTATTTTCTACATCCCTGATAGCTAAGACAGGGACCGCGCAAATTTCCAGAAGTCATTTCACTAGTTCACGTTTTTACTGGAATCTGGTGATACAATTTTCTTTCGATCTAGTTCGCAACAGACAAATTAAAGTTGCAATTACCATTAGCAAAGTAGAAGCGAACAAAATAGATAACTTTGAGTTATAATTGTATCGCGGTGTTTTTGTGGAGAAACGTTTTTTTCGTTTTTTATGGCAACTTTTTATCGCCATAGATCCACTTTATACGGATGATTCATGATATACAGCGCTGGACATCCTGTAAAAGCGCATATGATCAAATGAACAAGGAAAGCTGCTGGATGTCGGAAAGAAAAATCTAAAACATTTCTGAAAACTTTTCGAAAATTAGGGAAAACGTACTCTCTTTTTCTGTGATTCTTGTATTAAAAACATCGCTTTTTAGCGCTGAAAGGTTGTAATTTGCATCACGCTTGCAAATTTTATATGCATTTCCAGCTATTTCAGAGGACTTTTAAGTCCTCCGGGAAAATTTTGAATTTTTGAAGCATGCCGTCGGACCCCTCTAGTAGGCTCATGCTTACGCGTTCGCATTAGCCCCCCCCCCCCCCCCCCCCCCCCCCCCCTCCTCCCCCCTCCCACTCAAAAATCTACTGCGCAGGCCCTGTATAAACAGCACGGGTGGAAATTTCAGTGAACGGAAGCAAAACATCCTCTGCCGAGATCTCACCAGAGACCATCCTCGGAGACCCAGGGGCAGTTTATCAGTGGGGGCGAAGATCGCCCTTTTTCTTGCCGATTTTTTCGCTCGCCCCCACTAACTGTCCCTGGGTCTCCGAGTTTGACCAGAGACACTCCGGAATAGACAAGCTCGGGTTTTGTTTTAATAGCTAGAAAAGACGACACAGATGTTAATCAGTCACTTACACAAGCTACTCTAAGCTTGTGTCACTGTGTCACTCTGATGTAAACTAATATTTTCTGGTATTCGTATAGGAAATCGTATGAACGCGAGTGCAATTCGTGATTTATGGGCACGAGTGATGTTTTGAAAGTTCTCAAAATTGCACGAGCCGTTAGGCGAGTGCAATTTGAGAACTTTCTAAACATCACGAGTGACCATAAATCACTAATTGCACGAGCAGTTCATACGATTTTTCAGTTTATAATATTCTCAACAAAATTTTGCTGCGGCCATCACGCTACTCTGCACATGAAACGCTTCACTGGTTTCCAAAGTGCTCACATGTTTTATTTGAACGCGCAGGCAAACCAAACGAGAACTTTTTGAAATAATTACAGTACTATAGTTTAGAAAACATTTAACCATTAACTTGAAAGCTTGTTTCAATGCCATTAAGGGGCAAAACGTCTCTACTTGTCCGGAACCGTTTATCACAATTCCGTATTGCACTCTATAACCTATTTATGCATTCGTCATTGACCAATCAGAAGCTGCATATTTTGTTGAGTATATTATAAAACTACATTACAGTACATTTCTAATTTTAATTTTCCTGAGATGCAAAGCTCAAATTTATCGAATTGTTGTTGTTGTTGTTGTTGTTGTTGTTGTTGATGATGTCCTCTCCGCCAACGTTTTTGCTCGGCTTACCCGCAACTCTCAACAGCTGTTAAATTCAATGTG